>MU670315.1:0-13314 GCA_026770625.1 Nicotiana glauca
TCCTAATTAATTCCCTTTTATTTATTTTAATCTTTTGGAATTCTTTACTTGGGGTAAAAATCACGTGCTCACAAGAAGCAAGGTTGAAGGCAATAGCAAATGTCTCGAACAACCTCTTGGACTCCCTCAACGAAGCTGGTCGAGAAGAAACCTAGAACATAACACCAAGAGGTACACCGAAGGGGGAGATTTCACCCTCTCCACTCGAGGATCTGACGATCTTGCGCGAAAGAGAAGCTTCGACGTCCACGGCGAAAGAAACACCACCAGCTGTCAATAAGCTGCTAGAGGAGTGGTTGAAGAGCGCTCTAAGCAGCATGCTCGAAAAGACCCTCAAGGAAATACCGAAAATTCACCGATTGTGGAAATCGCTACTGTCGCCGGTGAGCCAAGCATTGTACGAACAAGCAACACCAGCGCTGTCATCGATGCAAGTGATGGTGCACTCGCAACCATGCTAAAGAAAATGGAAGAAATGGAAAACGAGAACAAAGTGCTTCATGATCAAATGAAAGAACACCAGCAAAGGTTGACAAGATCCCTGGCGCCCCTAAGCTGCTGCCTAAACGCGATGTGGGAAGGTTCGTCGAACAACCGTATAGTGAGGAAGTTGCTCCCCACCCCATCCCGAAAACCTTCAAAATGCCACCATACTTGAAAATATACGACGGGACCACTGATCCAGAATATCATCTGATCCATTACGTCACCGCGGTAAAAAGTAATGACTTGTCAATAGAACATGCGCTATCTGTACTGTTGAAAATGTTCGGTGAGACTTTGACAGGAAGAGCATTAACATGGTACTCTCAGCTACCATCATGGTCGATATCAACATTTGAGGAGATGGCAGACAGATTCGCCACCGCACATGGAGGAGCAAAGAAGGTTGAAGCTAGAGTCAATGACATTTTCGACATCAGGCAAACGACGGGTGAAGGACTTCGGGACTTTCTGGCCCGATTCAACAGGGTAAGAATGGGGCTGCCAAATGTGTCAGAAGGAATGGTGGTCGCAGATTTCCAAAACTGGCTGAGCAGAAATGGGTCAAAAGCGACCAGGAAGTTGCTCAACAGACTCATGAAGTACCCCCCCACCACATGGGAAGAGATTAATAACGCCTACTGCGCTGAAGTAAGATCGGATGAAAACGATCTCAATGGTCTAACCCAGCGACTAACGTCAATACAGTCCGAGGTAATGAGGGATCAACACAACGACAGACGAAGAGATCAGCCTCCACGCCTCAACAGAGAAAGGCATCAGCCCTATGTCAGGACTTCCAATCCGCCTCCCCTGAGGCATGCAGATGTCGTGCCACGACACATCGCACCCCTTCGAAACGAAAGAGGTATGCCTCAATTGCTATCTACTCATAACTTTTGTGTTTCCCCTTCAGAAATAGTGTACGCACTAGAGAAGTTGGGCACGAAGGTACAGCGGCCACCAAAGATGAAATCGAACCCAAGTGCAAGAAGGTAGAATGTCCTCTATGAATTCCATCAGGAAAGAGGGCACAAGACCGAAGATTGCATAGGTTTACAACATGAGTTGGTCAGAATGTTGAACCAGGATACCTGAAAGAACTGCTCAGCGATAAAGGGAGGGCTAATTTCGCCAGAGGACACAACCCATCTCAAGAACCACTAAAGCCACCATCGCCGACACGTACCATACAGATGATTATCAGTGGTGGCGATAACTCGGTGATCAACCACGTGAAATTCACCACCACGTATAAGCTGAAGCATACGATCGCTCATGAACGGTATGATGACTTCGAAGATAGTATCACCTTCAAAAAGTTAGATGCTGACGATTTGTCTTTCCCTCATTACGATGCTTTAGTCATAACATTACGCATTGCTGATACAGATGTGAAAAGATTCATAGTATATGACGGAAGCGACACGTGTATTATCCACCCGAGATTTCTCGTGTGAATGAAGCTCGAGGATAAGATAATACCGCGTTGCATAACACTAACAGGTTTTAATAATGCAGTAGAGCGGACATCTGGAGAAATAGCACTGCAGTCCTGGTAAGGGGAGTCACGCTGGAAACCACATTCCACGTCATGGACCAGGAAACAGCTTATAATGCCATCATAGGATGCCCATGGATACACGCCATGCGAGCCATCCCTTCAAGCTTCTATCAGGTAATCAAGTTTCCCACCCCGTGGGGAATTTTCAGTAGTCGAGGCGAGCCGCGTACCGCCCAGGAATGCTACCGGATAGCCCAAGATTGCACGCATACCAAATAGTTAAAAGGAGCAAGCACAGAGGCATAGCAATCAGCCATGTCATGAGCTAAAACCGACCCGCTAGAAGAAGCCATCATAGACCCAAACGTTGTAGAAGCTTGCAAAGCAACTATTGAAAATCTCAACCTACTCCATCTGGATGATGACGACAATACAAAAAAGGCTTATATCGGATACAACCTCTCCAAGCCAGGTACGTATCGTGATTTTTTAACTAACAATGCCGACCTATTTGCCTTCTCACACGCAGATATGTCAAGGATCCCAAAAGACATCCCCACTCATAGGCTAAATGTCGATCCACTTTATCCGCCTGTATGGCAGAGGAGGAGGAAATTCAATGCTGCGATTAACGAGGCGATCAGTGAAGAAGTGGACAAACTACTGGCCAACGGCTCCATCAGAGAATCAAAATACCCCCAATGGGTCGCCAATGTGGTCATGGTAAAAAAAGAAAAATGGGAAGTGGAGAATGTGTGTGGACTTCACCAATCTGAACAAGGCATGTCCAAAAGACTCTTTCCCATTGTCCCATATCGACCAGCTGATCGATGCAATAGCGGGACACGAACTGTTGAGTTTCTTGGATGCCTACTCCGGCTACAACCAAATCCTAATGGCCGAGGAGGATCATAAAAAACAACTTTCATCACCCACCAAGGGACTTACTGCTACAAAGTGATGCCATTCGGACTCAAGAACGTAGGGGCCACATGCCAGAGGTTAGTTACCAAGATGTTCAAGGAGAAGCTCGGCAAGACAATGGAGGTCTATATTGATGACATGCTGGTAAAATCGGCAAAGAAAGAGGACCATATCGGTCATTTGAAAGAGGCCTCGAGATATTGAAGCGGTATGGGATGAAATTGAATCCAGAAAATGCGCCTTCGGCGTGGCTTCAGGAAAATTTCTGGGTTTTCTTGTGTCACAACGAGGTATCGAACTCAACCTGGATTAGATCAGGGCCATAGACGCAATACCTGAGGTTATGAACAACAAGAAACATATATAAAAACTGACGGCGCGAATAGCCGCTCTATCGAGGTTCATTTCACGATCCTCGGACAGGTGCCACAAGTTCTTCAATGTACTGAGAAAAGATCATGGGCTACAATGGAACGAGGAGTGCATCGGCACCCTGAGGAAACTAAAAGCATATCTATCCTCACCACCACTACTCGTCAAGGCAGACCCAGGCGAATGTTTGCTCATATACCTAGCAACATCCGAAGTCGCTGTTAGCGCAGTCCTGGTCCGCAAAAATGAAGGTACTTAATCCCCTATTTACTATATTAGCAAGACCTTGATAGATGCCGAGACAAGGTACCCACACCTTGAAAAATTGGCTCTAGCGCTAGTCGTAGCTTCACGAAAGCTTAGACCCTACTTTCAATGTCACCTCATAAAGGTAGTAACTACCTTTCCCCTAAGAGGCATCTTGCATAAGCCCGAGCTCTCAGGAAGACTCGCCAAATGGGCCATCGAGCTTAGCGAGCACGACATAACTTATCACCCGCAAACTGCCATTAAGTCGCAGGTACTCGCCAACTTCAGTGCAAAACTTTTGCCAAAGGAAAAAAAAAGCACTCCGTGCCTCCACCCATACCGTCCTCTGGACCTTCTATATCGACAATTCCTCGAATGCCTCGGGATTGGGACTAGGATTGTCCTCGAAGTCCCTACGAGCGAAGTAATTTGCCATTCCATACGATGTCCTGATATGACTAACAACGAGGCCGAGTATGAGGCTGTGATTGCAGGTATGAAGTTAGCACTCAAGTATGGAGCCCGGCGCCTCATCCTCCACTGCGACTCTCAACTCGTCGTAAATTACGTCACCGGGACTTTCCAAATCAAAGAACAAAGACTATAGAAGTATCAATCAAAGATCCATAAGCTGATGCCAGAATTCGATGAATGCCGCCTCGAGCAGATCCCTAGGGTACAAAACATTGAAGCAGATGGCCTAGCCAAACTAGCCGCGGCCACCAAGAATATCAACAAAGAAAATGTGGTCACCCTCCTCCATTCAGCCATATATCACGTCGAGGTATTCTCCTTTAACTTTACCTGGGACTGGTAAAACCACCTTGTCCTATCTACAGGATGGAACACTCTCGCAAAAGAAAAAAGAAGCCAAGAAACTCCGAGTGCAGGCTACCCGATACAGCCTGGTAAATCATAACCTCTACAAAAGAACGTTTGGCGACCCCCTCGCTAAATGCCTCGGACCGCATCAAACAAGACAAGTACGCGAAGAGGTGCACGAGGGCCATTGCGGCGCCCATAATGGGAACTGCGCCCTCGTATGATGCCTCATTCGCACCGGCTACTACTGGCCTACTATGAAAAAAGAAGCAGCAGACTATGTCTGGAGATGCGAGCAGTGCCAAAAATATGCCCTCATGATATATCAAGCGGGAGAACTCCTCCATTCAATCATTTCGCCATGGCCCTTCATATAATGGGGGATGAACATAATTGGCCCGCTGCCATCTAGACGAGGAAAGGTACGCTTCCTTTTAGTTTTAACTGACTATTTCTCTAAATGGGTGGAAGCAGGCGCGTACGGCCAAATACGCGAACATGAGGTCATCGCTTTTATATGGAAAAATGTTATATTCTGTTTCGACATCCCCAAAGAAATCAGCTGCGACAATGGACCTCAGTTCGTCGGAAAGAAAATGATCGAGTTCTTCAAAAAATGGCACGTCAAGCGGATACTTTCCACCCCGTACCACCCAACCGCCAACGGCCAAGCCAAGTCTTCCAACAAGGTAATATTAAACATACTGGAAAAAAAACTCGAGGAAGCCAAAGGGCTATGGCCCGAATTGCTATCCGAAGTACTATGGGCATACCGAACTACGCCAAAGTCCAGCACAGGAGAAACGCCATACTCACTGGTCTACGGGACCGATGCATTCATACTCGTCGAGGTCGGGGAACCAAGCCTGAGATGCTCCATGTTAGTGGGGCGGATAACGATGAAAGTAGGCTGCAAGACCTAGATGAAGTTGAAGAGCGAAGAGACATGGACCATATAAAACAACAGGTAGAGAGATACTACAACAAAAAAGCCAAAGTAAGATCGCTCAAAGTCGGCGACCAAAACACTGGCATCAAAAAACCCAAATGAGGGAAAGTTGGGAACCAACTGGGACAGACCGTACAAAATCATAGCAGACACAAACAAAGGAGTGTTCCAACTGGAGACAATGGAGGAAAAACCACTCCAAAACAACTGGAATGTCACCCACCTCAAGTATTTCCACTTCTGAAAGGCGTCTCCTGAGTCGTACTCTTTTTTCCTCACCCGAGTTTTGTCCTAATTGGGTTTTCTCGGGGAGGATTTTAATGAGGCGACGAAGGAGATACTCCGTGGATCAAAATGTAGTTCATCACCTCGGCCAATCGACACGGTCTCTAGGCCGAAATAATGAAGGGACTACATAAGACGATCTCCATTGTATAAATAGAAATCTCCATTATACGAACGAAAGTGTCGATCTCCATTGTATACACAGAAATCTCCATTATATGAACAAAAGTCTATCTCCTTTGTATAAATAGAAATCTCCATTATATGAACGAAAGTGTCGATCACCATTGTATAAGTAGAAATCTCCATTATATGAATAGAAGTCGAACTCCATCAAATGAACATCCCAATGGCCAAGGCCATCGACATCAGTTCGACCTCCTTCGAACCACGACGGATACTACTTCGACGACAGTCGAAGCAATATCCTAACGGCCAAGGCCATCGATATCAGTTCAACCTCGTTCGAACCACGATGGATACTACTTCGACGACAGTCGAAGCAATATCCTAACGGCCAAGGCTATCGACATCAGTTTGACCTCGTACGAACTACGATGGATACTACTTCGACGATAGTCGAAGCAACATCCTAACGACCAAGGCTATCGACATCAGTTTGACCTCATTCGAACCACGACGGATACTACTTCGATGATAATTGAAGCAATATCCTAACGGCCAAGGCCATCGACATCAGTTCGACCTCGTTCGAACCATAACAGATACGACTTCGATGACAGTCGAAGCAACATCCTAACTGCCAAGGCCATCAACATCAATTCAACCTCTTTCGAACAACGACGGATACTACTTCGACGATAGTAGAAGCAACATACTGACGGCCAAGGCCATCGATATCAGTTCGACCTCGTTCAAACCAGGACGGATACTACTTCGATGACAGTCGAAGAAACATCCTAATCACTAAGGCCATCGATATCAGTTCGACCTCGTTCGAACCACGACCGATACTACTTTGATGACAGTCGAAGCAACATCCTAACGGCCAAGGCCATCGACATCAGTTTGACCTCGTTCGAACCCCGACGGATACTACTTCGACGATAGCAGAAGCAATATCCTAATGGCCAAGGCCATCGACATCAATTCAACCTCGTTCGAACTATGACAGATACTACTTCAATGACAGTCGAAGCAACATCCTGACAATTAAGGCCATCGACATCAGTTCGACCTCGTTCGAACCATGATGGATACTACTTCGACGACAGTCGAAGAAACATCCTAACGGCCAAGGCCATCGACATCAATTCGACATCGTTCGAAACACAACGGATACTACTTCGACTATAGTCAAAGCAACATCCTGACGGCCAAGGCCATCGACATCAGTTCGATCTCGTTCGAACCACAACTGATACTACTTTGACGATAGCCGAAGCAACATCTTAATAGACGAGGCCACCGATATCAATTCGATCTCGTTCGGACCACGACAAAATCTTCTAATAGCAATAAATGCAATCTCTACGAAGACTATCATAAAAAAACCAAAAAGGGAGAAGCAGCAAATAGACGAAGCGACAAAAATAAAAATTTATATTACAACAAAAATCATTTACATTCATCCATACTGACGGATCTTTGTACATCCCACATCCAAAGAAGATGTGGAAACAAAAATAGACAAACTTAAACTAATTACCACCCTCTGTAGGATAAGCGTCTTCATACCATGAATCTGAGCCAAGGCGATTGACGTCCTCAAAAGTAGCACCCTCCCCATCAGGAGAGTCGAGGTAATACCCACATGATTCATGAGTTGTGCGTGCTTCATTTTGCACCGCCCGAACCTCCACCTCTGTCGCCCGATCCTCTATGTGTAAAGCTCTATATATATCAAGTCGAGCCTCAGCATAGACCCATATCTCATAGGCACTATGAGGCGGGCCCCGACCAGATGGGGGACGATATGAGGAGGGCCGAGAATGCTAATCCGCTTCCTCTAACCTCGGTGGGGAGACCTGTCTCTACAACGCAGTTAATTTGTCAGCGTTAGAACTTAGCTCACCCTTAAGTCCGTCAATTTCTGCCATTTTAGCACCAATCTCGGCGATCAAACCAGCTACCTTCTGCTGCAAGTCAGCATTCTCTGCAGCCACCCCTCGATTCAATTCGAGTTCATCCTCCTTCGCCCTAAGGAGAGCCTCCAACTCACTGCTACGAGCAACGGCACTCACTAGCTCCCCATCTGTCTCCTCCAGCTCCGCCCCCCTACGTTCTAACTGGGCCCCCCTCTACTTAAGTCCCTCGTGGAACACTTGGAACTTAGGGTCCTGTCGATAGAGGTCGTCCACCGCTTGGTGCTTAGCACGGCATTTTTGATACTTCGTCAACATCTTCTTATAAAGGTCCATCCTATTTCACTCACGATGGTCTCTCTCTACCTCCAGTACGAGGGTCTGGGAAGAAAAAACAAAAGTAAGCGTATTTCGATGTCCATCCTACAATAAGGAAAAAAGAGGTGAGGTGAAGAAACCTACCTATAAGGCCATGCCGACGACCTTCCGAGACAACTCCATATCATTCATCGTCCTGGCCATCTCACTCTCAAGGGTGGCACAGAAAAGGGTAAATGCCGATGCGACCTGCTCACTATTCAGCAGCAAGTTGCAATCTCTAGGGATTGTTATATGATGGTCAGACCCATCCGTGACCGCCTCCACATGGGTATGACAACCCAAAAATTCATTTACGTCATCAGGGGCAATATCGAAACCTGACTCATTAGCTTTCACGTCGGGCCCTCCGATGTTAGTCGATGAACCCCCCTCAGCGGGGCGCACCGAACTGACCTTTGGGCTGACTCTCTCCTCACGTGCCGGCCTCCCCGATCGAATAACATCAGCCATAAACGTGGGCGCCGGGGCCGCCCGAGATGCTCCACTATCATCAACCTCAGTAGCCACCCCCTTTTCAATCTCCAGTCTTCTCCTTTTTCTTTCCGGCGGCTCTTCACCATAAGAAGATTCGTCGACGGGTTGTGGGGCTGGTGCCAATGAGGTAGACTCCCCCATAGTCGCAGCCGTGGACATGGCTCCCTGATTGATATAAGAGAACGACCCTCTCGGACAGACTCGCATAGAATATCTCGAGCGCCTGTGGCGGTAGTAGGTCACACAAAAGCAGGGACTGGCGCCCTCTTCCTAGAAGCACCTCGACCTATTACCACAAAATCACAGTTAAGCAAGGTCGTCTAACCAACGAAACAAAATCTGAAGTTTACCTGAAGAAACTTGAGGGTCATGAGGTTGTATGAAGGCAAGCCAAGTTTAGGTCTCCTCCACGTGAGGTAGCAGGCCGGCGACCCAGTTCCTAAGACCGACAACGGGCTGGGGCGGACGAGCCATGGCTGTAATACAAAAGTTAGAACTGCGATAATAGCATGCAACAAATAACTTAATAAACTATAGCACTTATGTGTCTTGTTCCATCTCTGTGGAAATCTGGTAGGGTTAAAAACTACGTGCTCGATCCTGTCAAAGAAATATTTGTGCCAGAATTTACGGCTCGCCCGGTCGTCTATTCTGACCACCAACCCTTTGTACTATGGATTCTCAAATGCACCATGGTCCCTCTAAGGAATCCAGCTGTAAACAAGTGCAAGAGATGATGAAAAGAAACGTCACATTCGGCCAACGCTGCGTATTTGGTCAATAGTATAAGCACTTTAAGCGTGTATGGTGTAAGCTCAGCTGGGCAGATGTGGTAGAATCTGCAGAACTCTTCTGCCAAGGGAAAAAGAGGAAGGTCGTAGCCTATCAAAAAGGGGTACTCGTAGAAGGCACAATAGCATGGCCTATGAACATCAACGTGGTCTTCCCCCGCCGGGATCATCTCTACGTAGGCTGGAATACCATATTTTGCGCGGAGGTCATCCAAGTGATTCTGTCCCATCTCAGAATGCACTGGAACTGGAACCGTGGGGGAATCTTTATTAAAATCACACTGAGGCGAAGAATTCCTCGGTAACAATGCTTTCACCGTAAGAGGACTGACATCCTCTTCCATCTCTACCTCTCCACCATCGGAGGAGGGTGGCGCATTCGACGGAGCAACCTCAGAACCCTTTCGTTGGCACGACGAGATTTAGGCATAATTTTGTTCGGAGAAAGTCACACAAAATGAAATAAAGAAGAAGAAAAACACCCGATCAAGAACGAAAGCGTAAGAATATGAAAATCGAAAGTCGAGGGTTGGAAAATTCTCAGGAATGACCAAAGTTCTTAAACAAAATTGAACCCTTCCCCTATTTATAAGGTTGGGTGGCACCAGAATCGAGGCGACAGACTTTAAATAGACGCGGGAAACCAAGCGCCAAAGCTACAATTTTTCTGCCTCGAGAATACGCATAATGATGACGCATGCGAACACTGATGTCACCCAGGGGAGAGTGTTTTACTTTAATGTTCTGACATATATGATTATCGTCTTCCACCAGTCACGTCATAACATTTCAACAAGTCAAACTCTCCCTGACGGAAGCGTTGATTTCGCCCATTGAGGACGCATCTCGTTGAGACCCCGACAAGCGGAGGGACTAACTATATAGGGTCAAATTTGATCAATCACATCCCAAAGTCAACACGACCAGCCACTGAACGTCTGTGAGTCGATACGGGGGAACGACATAGGGGTAAGAGGAGAAATGACCTCGCACTATCATCGACCCTGTTATAGAATGTATTCTGATTTTGTCATTCCAATAACTAAGCTCGGATCCCCCCATTATATAAAGGGGATCCGAGCCTTGTAATAAGAAGATGATTTTTGATATACAAACTCATTCTCTCTCTCTCTCTCATCTTTATCTCTCTATTATTCTCTCTCCCTCTCTCCTTTATTATTACCACTATTTCGATTATTGAAGTGATCCTAGGGTTTATTATCTTCAATTATGATTTACCCCGTTATCTCTTTTGATTAATTTGCTTAGAAAGAGTTTAACATCTTTTGAGTTAAACAGTTTGCTTGTTTGGAAATTCTATTTCAGACTTAGTCAATCTTTTCATTCGTGAAAATGAGCTATTAAAGCACTACCCAGATTGCTCAGAAATTCTTAACAGTAAGTTGCTATATTGAACACTCTATAGCTGAAGTTTTCCTATTACAAAGACAAAAACTTCATCTCTAGGGCTGAAGTTTCCCGGTTACAAAACAAAAACTTTAGCTCTAGAGCTAAAGTTCGCCAGTTATAAAATAAAAACTTCAGCTCTAGAGCTGAAGTTTCCCGGTTACAAAACAAAAAATTGAGCTCTAGAGCTGAAGTTCGCCAGTTATAAAATAAAAACTTCAGCTCTAGAGCTGAAGTTCGCCAGTTTTAAAACAAAATCTTCAGCTCTAGACCTGAACTTCAGGCCCGACTAATAAAATGCTAAAGTTTTGCGTGATTGTCTTTGCTACTTCAGCCCCGTATGCTGAAGTTATGCGAAAAAGCGGGTATGTTTGTAATTCTTTTTGCAAAGCGGGCACAAGTTAAAACGTGACACAAAAAGCAGGTATAGATGCGAATGCCCCATCCATATGCGATAAGCAATGAGGCTTTTAACGCAGTATATTCCTCTATAAATCTCTTTACTCACTATGCCTTAATTATGAAAATTTACGGGTATAAAAGTTACCTTTTATACCCGTAAAGAAATTACATGACATATATTGATAGAGAATCAACCACTATTAGTAAGAGGATAATATCCCCTAAATGTAGCAATAACTGTTGAAATGTGTACTCAGTGAATTTTGAGGTTCACATCTCTCCTAATTAAAGCATATTCCTATTTTTTTTATTAGAAATTCATTTATGATATTGTATACTTTATACCTTCAAATCTTCATATATATTTTGAACATACCACAATATTCTAATTTAAAATATAATTCAAATCAAATATATTGCAATATTCTAATAGTAGGTATAAAATCTAAACCAAGCATATCACAGTATTATAATTTAGAATATATTATTCAAACTAAATATACCATAATATTTTAATTTGTAATACATTATTCAAATACTATAATATTATAATTTTTTTAATTTGAAAAATCTTACTGTATTATTAAAACTAATATATTTATTGTATGTTTGATTTGAATATTGTATTTCAAATTAAAATAATATGTTATATTCGATTTGAATATTGTATTCCAAATTAGTATTATAGTTGTTTGATTTGAATATTGTATTTTTCATTGGGATATTGTGGTTTATCGCATTCCAAATGAGAATATTGTGGTATGCTTGATTTGAATACTATATTCAAAATTAGAATATCGTTGTATGTTTTATTTGAAATTTGTATTCCAAATTAAAATTTTGTGTTATGTTCGATTTGAATATTATATTTCAAATTAAAATATTATAGTTGTTTGATCTGAATATTGTATTTTTAATTGGGATATTGTGGTTTATTGGTTTGAATAGCATATTCTAACATTTTGTTTAGTTTAGATATTATATTCCTAATTAGAACATTTTTACCTTTTTTGTTTTTCTTTTGATTACATAGATGAAAGAGGAAAAAAAAAGATTATGGAGGACTTCATAGAGAAATACCGGAGTTTGAACTTTGGTGAACATGTATAATTCCAATTCCTTAAAACATGGGATGATGAAGTGTTTTAAGGGATTAAGTTGGAGTAAGAGATAATTTAGTTCCTGAAAAAGGTAAATTTATTAAATGGCACATAATGATATTTAAAGTTTAAAAAGTAATAAATTTTTATAAAGTAGGTATACAAGGTAAAATAAATATTTCAAAAGTATGTGAAGTTAACTAGCATTTCTAGTTGGCGTATCGTGTTGATTACTCTAAGCAATGATGGTGAAACAAAATGCCTAAAACAAAGAAGTCTTCCCTTTGTTATTAGATGAGGAATTTTCATAAAGCACTATATTTTAGTACCTGGTAACTATAGTTTGCCTAATTATTATTTGTAGCTACTGTTCAATTTTTACTAACTTCTATCACTTGTATTGTATTCATTTGTGCAATGAATATGACATGTATCAACTGTAACTAATGCGAAATGCAAGGGTGTATACAAAGGATACAAACTTATATCGACTATATACATGAGTGTATACAAAGGATACAAATATAATATGTTTCAACTGTATTCGTTCGCGCAATTGTATTCATTCACACACTGAATACAACATGTATCAACTGTAACCATTGCGAAATACAAGGGTGTATACAAATGATACAACTTTCGAATATAACTAAGGTGAAATACAAAATACAGAAAAATAAAATGCTAATGTTGAGAGTTGAATTCAATACGTTCGCTAACTAAGTGCACCCTCTAACCAGCTGAGCTACGAGAGCTTATTTCTCTCTTGTTTCAGTTCAAAATAATTAATTTCTTGTTTCATAGATTTTCTATAAAATTTAAATATAACTATGAATGAGAAATTTGTGGAAAGTATAGCTACAAATGATATATATAATATAAATATTTGACGTGTCGCGTAATTTTCCTTTATTAGATCGTTGTCTTCAAGCCTTTTCCCCTTTCTCGAAACAAAAGAATGTAAAGCTAGCTTTGAACTTGTTAGGGGAAATTAATCCATAATATCATCCATCTTTGGAATTATTAAATCATTGGATTTTGTTCAATGCTCATCTACTCATTCCAATTCCGTTTGAGCTAGTCAAGTAAGCGTTGACCACGGATTGAGGCGGGGGGGGGGGGGGGG
>MU670315.1:13582-29688 GCA_026770625.1 Nicotiana glauca
GTTGCTGTCCGCCAACTGAGGTCCCCTCCGTGCGCTAGACTAGATTGTCAATGCCGCACGGAAAAACCAATGTCAAGAGCAATTGACAGAACAGAAATGAGGATTGAGAATGAAAGAAAGCTTAATTGCATTGATTGAAAGTGATTACAGAAAGAAATGCGGTGTCGAGGGGGAGAGACACCAGTACAGAGAATTGTTGCTTGCTAGAAAGTTTTGATTGCTTGGTCCCCCCTAATAATGCTTAAAAAAAATAAACCAAAGTTACATGACTGGACTTGAATTAGCCATAGAAACAAAAAGGAAGTACATGAAATAAAACTACTCTATATTTACAAGAAAAGGACTTAGTTTTCTACAAAGCAGAAATAGGTCCTTTGTCAGCAGCAGCGTCTTTGGCATCAGGGTCGGCGCACGCGGCGTTGTATGTGCGCACGGTGCTGTTGGCATTTGCCTGCGGCTTGGCGCTGGCGAGGGATAGCAGTGGGGTGACAGAGGCACCTGCGCGCTTGTCACTAGGTGTGGCTAAGACCACGGGGCCGTCCGTGGCGCTAGGCATTGGGAGGCTTGCTAGGACGCCATGGGGCGCGCCCAAGGGGTCATGGGGCATTGCTGGAAAGCCGCCCATGACATTCTCCCCCACCTGAGTTGGCGACGTCCTCGACACCTTACTTGCAAAATAATCTTCAATGAGGCTCTTGAAGGCTTTGAGGTTTGTTCCCCTTTCCCAAGTATTCTCTTCTGCATCACAGCCCTACCATTTTACCAAGAACTCTTGGTGATCTTTCCTTGAGGCATGAATCACTTTGTCATCAAGGATAGCTTCCGCACGCCTTTTCCCGGTTGAATTGGGACCTCGAATACTGGGTATTGTAAGCTAGCTCCTTGAAGGATCCTCAATGTCTTCCCAAAAAGGTTTCAGGAGGCTGACATGGAAGATAGGATGAATTTTCCACCATGCTGGGGTATCCACCCGGTATGCAACTTTCCCAATGCGTATCTCAATAGACAAGGGTCCAATGTATTTTTGCAACAGGCGAGGGTCATGGACACCCGCAAATAAGTACCGCTTTGGCATTTTGACCATCACTTTGTCTCCTGCTTGATATTCAACAAAGCGACGATTTGGATCAGCATGCCTCTTCATCCGCTTTTGTGCTTTGATAAGATAGCTCCGTACTATCTCCAGATTCCGTTTCCACTCTTTTGAGAAGATAGTAGCCCGTGGAGACTTATCCATGTTTGGTGCATTCACAGTATGTGGGAGTAGCGGTTGTTGTCCGGTAACAATTTCAAAAGTGCTTTTGTTTGTACTAGAGCTCTTTTTTGAATTGAAACACAGTTGAGCAGCATCCAGAAGCTTCCCCCAATTCTTCTGTGATCCGGTTACAAAGTGGCGGAGATATTCCTCCAACATACCATTGAACCGCTCCGTCTGGCCATCAGATTGCGGATGAAAACTTGAGTTGTGACTCAATTTTGACCCAAGACACTTAAAAAGTTGGGTCCAAAAGTTGCTAGTGAAGCGCGAGTTGCGATCACTAACAATGTCTTTGGGCAGGCCCCAATATTTGACGACGTGAGAGAAGAAGAGTCGAGTTGTATCTTCTGCTGATATATATATTGTGGGGCTGCAATAAAGGTGGCATACTTGGAAAACCAGTCCACCACAACCAAGATAGTTGTGAGATCTCCGACCTTGGGTAATCCGGTGATGAAATCCAGAGAAACGCTTTCCCAAGGTCTCTTTGGGACAGCTAGTGGTTCCAAGAGTCCCGCTTGTGTCAAGCGGTCTGACTTGTCCTTGTGGCATACTAGACAAGTCTTCATATAGTGAGCGACATCATCAGCCATTTGAGACCAATAGTAGGCACGGCGAAGTAGCGCCATGGTGTGTTCTTCACCAGGATGGCCAACCCACCGCATATCATGACATTCCCCTAGGAGAGTCCTCCGCACATCTCCTCCTTTCGGAACATAAAGTCGGTTCCCTTTGACTTTCAGAAAACCATCTTTCATGTAGAACTGGTGAGACTTGCCCTGTCCTACCAAATCAACCAAATACTGAGCAGCAGAATCCTTGGTGAGTAGATCCTGTATCTGGTCCTTGATGGAGGTGGCTACTTCGCTCCCCCTTAGGGTGGCGAGTAGGCACACTGATGCTAGGTCAGCTTTCCGACTGAGTGCATCAGCAACATGATTGGTCTTACCACTACGGTACTCCAGGTTGAAGTGGAATTCAGCTAGGAGTTTCTGCCACCTAGCCTGTCGACCATTCAGCTTCGGCTGGGTCATGAAATGGCTGACAACTATGTTGTCTGTCTTGACCACGAATAGGGTCCCCAGTAGGTAGTGCCTCCAAAGGCGCAAGCAGTGGACGACAACCAGTAATTCTTTCTCATGGGTGGCATAGCGCCGCTCTGCATCCTTCAACTTTCGACTCTCGTATGCCACAGGATGCCCTTCTTGTAGTAAGACTCCGCCAAGGGCGTAGTCGGATGCATCCATTTGTACCTCGAATGGCTTGGCCAAATCAGGAAAGGCCAAGACTGGGCTACTAGACATAGCCGTTTTCAATGCATTGAACGCATCTGCTCTCCTTGGTCCCCAATCCCAAGGTGTGACCTTCTTGAGGAGTTCTGTCAAGGGCACTGCAATAAGGGAGTAGTTCTTCACAAAACGCCGGTAGAAATTGCATAGTCCAAGGAACGCCCTCAAGGCGTGTATATCCTTAGGTGGGGGCCAATCCGTGATGGCCTGAATCTTCTGTTGGTCCATTTTGATCCGTCCTTCCTCAATGACATGTCCGAGGAAGTCAATCTGTTTCTGAGCAAAGGAGCACTTGGATAACTTTGCATAAAGTTCGTGCTGCCGTAAGCGGGCTAGGACCTTTCGTAGGTGCACTAAGTGCTTTCCCATTGTTTGACTATAAACCACAATGTCATCCAAGTAGACAACCACAAATTCGTCGATGTACTCTCGGAAGACTTGGTTCATCAGAGTGCAAAACGTAGCAGGGGCATTACTCAAGCCGAACGGCATGATCAGGAAGTCGTACGACCCATATCTTGTCACGCAGGTCGTCTTGTGTTCATCATCCTCTGCAATCCGAACTTGCCAATAACCTGTCTTGAGGTCTATCTTGGTGAACACCGTCACACCACCCAGTCTATCGAACAAGTCTGCCATTAGAGAAATGGGGTACTTGTTTTTCACTGTGATTTTGTTTAGAGCTCGATAGTCCACGCAGAGTCGCAGGCTTCCATCATGTTTCTTTTAAAATAAAACAGGCGACCCGTATGGGGACTTGGAAGGAACGATGATCCCTGTATCTAACATCTCCGTCAATTGTCTCCAGAGCTTGGTGAGTTCGGGTTGTGACATTATGTAAGGCGCTCGGGTAGGTGGCTTCGCACCCGGCACCAACTCAATTTCATGGTCCACAGTGCGCCTAGGCGGGAGTCGCTTTGGCATGGCTTGTGGCATGACATTTTCGAATTCTAGTAGTAACTCTTTCACAGGTTCAGGAATGGAACCTGAGGAGCATTCCATATCCTCAATGCAGAGGGTTGCCAGTAACGTAGGTTCATTCCTCTTGACCCCCTTCTTCAGCTGCAAGGCCGAGATGTTCTCAACGGCCATCTTCATGGGCATGCACGGGATGATACAAGGCTTGGCCCGATTAGTTCCCATCATCAGTAACATGTTTGCAAATGGTACAGGAATGGTGTTGGTCTGCCTTAGGAATTCCAACCCAACTATCAGCTCGAAGTCATCTATGATCACCACTCGCAGGTTGAATTTTCCTTCGTAAGGGCCAAGCTTCACCGGTACTTCTTTGGCTATTCCACCTACTGGTTGGGGAGGTGAGTTGATAGACTTGACACTACCTCTACCTTTCCCTACAACTAGCCCAAGGCGCTCTACCTGAGTCGAGGCTAAGTAGTTGTGGGTAGCACCCGTGTCTATCATAGCCCGTATTGGCTTGCCGTTCACCTTCATCTCAACGAACATTAAGGTCCTCTCCTGTTTAGGAGGAGTCTCCTCATTCGCCTTCTTCTTTCCTTTCTTGGTGATTGAACATGGGTCCCTCTTCTTGCGAATACCAGCACTGGTCTCCACTAATGCCTGAGAAATGGAGCCAACAATTGCATTGAAAGCACCTGCTGGTTCAGTCTGGTCTGCATCATCTGATTCGTCATCAGTCCCATCATCACAAGCCTGATGGGCGTTCATCTGTGCATGTGCGCACTCATTATTCCAATGTGGTACGCCGCAATAACGACAACGAGAAGGTGGCTTTCTCCCTCAATCATTGTTGTTTGACGCAGCACTGTTGCTGCCTGAGGAAGGAGTCTTAGTTTTGGTAGAGCTCCGATCTCCCCCACTTCTGCTAGGGCCACCACTGCTAGGCTGGCCCCCTTTGAAACCCGCTCGGGCAGGCGGCTGAGGCCTATCCCTTAGAGCTTCCATTTGGTAGTCCCCAAGGCATTCAGCTGCTTGGATAGCCTTGGGCAAGGTATCTACCCTTCGTCTTTGTAACTCCATGCGGGCATAAGGCTTCAACCCTTCCAGGAAGGTGAAGAGCTCGTCCTTGTCCCCCATGTCGCGGATGCTTAACATGAGCGCAGAGAATTCCAGCACATAGTCCCCCACTGATTTGGTCTGGCGGAGCTCCCGAAGTTTTCTCCTTGAATTGTTTTCAACGTTTTCGGGGAAGAACTGGAGGCGTATGGCTGCCTTCAGTTCTGCCCATGTCTCGAGAGCATCTTCCCCGGCCTTGATGGCTTCGTACTTCACCCGCCACCAAAGCTTAGCATCACCCTGAAGATACATGGCAGCAATTGCTACCTTCTTGGCTTCTTCTAGGCCCCCTACGGCATCGAAATACAGTTCGATGTCAAAGATGAAATTTTCCACTTCCTTGGCATTCCTAGCTCCACTGTATGGCTTTTGCTCAGGAATTTTAAGTTTTCGTGTTGCAGGAGTAGGGTTCGCAGCGTCCCCGATTTGGTTTCCACCTCCTCGAAGCAGGCCCTGTAAAGCAGCATTGACAACATTGAGCTTGTCTGCCAAGTCGTCAATAGTTTGTTACATGGCAGTCACCCTGTCTGCCTCTTGTGCCCTGTAAGCTAAATCCTCGGCACGCTCCTATTGGAGTCCCTCAAATTTGCCAAAAATTTTGGCTGCCTTTGTGGCTGCCGTTTGCCGGTATCCCTCGGAGTCACGACCGATGTTTTGTATGTCAACTTCGGCCTGGCTCACCCTGCGATCCAGGTCGTTCAACCTTTGTTCTAGGCTGGCTCTTAATTCAGGCACCGTCCCCACAATGGGCCGTAATCCGTCAACCGTCTGTTCAAGAACCGCAATGCAGTCTCCGTGATTCACCATGGTCAGAAATGGTGGCAATGGCAATGCGTTCCCTCGTCCGATGTCGAGCCTAGGCTCTGATACCAACTATCGCTCCTTCCTGAGATTCCTTGGAAGGGCGACGTAAGGCTAAGCAACTGATGTCAGTGCAGTTGATGTCCGCCAACTGAGGTGCCCTCCGTACGCTAGACTAGATTGTCAGTGCCGCACGGAAAAACCAATGTCAATAGCAATTGAAAGAACAGAAATGAGGATTGAGAATGAAAGAAAGCTTGATTGCATTGATTGAAAGCGATTACAGAAAGAAATGCAGTGTCGAGGGGGAGAGACACCAGTACAGAGAATTGTTGCTTACTAGAAAGTTTTGATTGCTTGGTCCCTCCTAATAATGCTTAAAAAAAATAAACCAAAGTTACATGACTGGACTTGAATAAGCCAGAGAAACAAAGAGGAAGTACATGAAATAAAACTACTCTATATTTACAAGAAAATGACTTAGTTTTCTACAAAGCAGAAACAGGTCCTTTGTCAGCAGCAGCGTCTTTGGCATCAGGGTCGGCGCACGCGGCGTTGTCTGCGCATGCGGCGCTGTTGGTATTTGCCTGCGGCTTGGCACTGGCGAGGGATAGCGGTGGGGCGACAGAGACACCTACGCGTTTGTCACTCGGCGCGGCCAAGACCACGGGGCCGTCCGTGGCGCTAGGCGTTGGGAGGCTTGCTAGGACGCCACGGGGCGCGCCCAAGGGGTCATGGGGCATCGCTGGAAAGCCGCCCACGATAATATATATATGATGGCTACATTTCGATTGGATAACTCATTTTATGCATGGCCTACAAATTTAACTTCTGAAAATGGACATGAAAAACAGTAGTGCATGGTCGGCCCAAGTGCCATAACATAACCATAATGAAAATAGACTAGTCTCTCTTCTCTGAGTTCTTTGTTTCGATGATTTCTATTTTGGGGAAAAGGTCACCATATATCTTGTGACAAGAACTTTAAAACTACATGTGCATACATAGATATCCCCAAAAAAAGGCATTTAAAGAAACAAGTGTAGAAATCTAGTGCTAATGCATCACCTTCATGAACATTAAAAGCAAGTGTATGGCCATAGAAGAATACAAAAGAAAGAAGGATCCAGTCAACTGAGTTTCTTTTAAAATCTAACATGCTATATGTTTCCCATTCTTCTTCCTTAAGTTGTTCACGCTTGTATTGATTGTTTATTGTTTTTTCTAAGTTTGTACATAGGAAACAAAACGAACATTTAAGTAATTGGCTTTTTGGGCCAACACGGTGGTGGTGGGGTTTGAGTTAAGGGGAAGAGTACTGCTGCAAACTATATACTCGTAAAACTCGATTCTTCGGTCTCTGTGTATTTTGAATGCCTCCAATATATCTGCCTATAGTATTGTCAATTTCACTTTAATGATAGAAATGGACCTTTGTATTTTGCACCTTCTCTCTTTTTAAGCTGTCTTGGATGTGGATACGGGTGGGCACAGTTTAGGCAAATTCGAAATCCGATTTTTTTTTAATTTTGCGGCCATTCTATAGAGAGGATAGATATTGGGTCTGGTAGTAGGTCAATAGCAAACTCAATTTCTCGCTCTGGCGGAACACCTGGAAGCTCATCCGGAAAAATATTGGAAACTCATTAACCACAGGAATTGACTGAATGGTTGGTGACTCTACTTCCACACCTGAACCCGAACTAAGTGATAAGTACAGTCCTTTTTTATCATCTTCCTTGCCTTGAGATAGGAAATAAATCTACCTCTCGACGATGCCGTATTACATTTTTACTCCAAATCAGGCTCCCCTGGAAATTGAAATTGGACTATCTTTGATCTACAATCAACATTGGCATGACAAGAAGTCAACCAATCCATACCCATTATAACATCAAATTCTATCTTTTGTTTGGATTATCAGATTACGGATTGGATTTGGGGTTTATTTTTTAAAATTTTTGAATTCGGATTGGATATTGAATTTGGTACTTCGGATTTTTGGATTTTCGAAAATCCAAAATTTTTATACTTCTTATTGAATCCATTATCCATATGTCAATAGTAATAAGTTTAATTACTTCTTATTTAATCAATTATCCATATGCCAATAGTAATAAGTTCAATGCCCTACCCATTAGGTACTATTTCATATATTTAATACTAGTTACAATCCCATTAGATATGATCTCATATATTCAATGTTAATAACTAAGTTACTGTCAGAATACTTTCTATTTAAACATAGTTTTACTATTGCTATTTCTTATCGGCCGTATATGTCTTTGTTGCATTTCTTTGATACTAATTTTATTATTTGAATACTTTATTTGGATGATTGTGATGAGAATGAGGAAATTTTCAGGCAATTTAATATGAGTACTTCATTTGGATATTCATTTTTATAAACGAAGAAACATCTCAATTTATAAGCTCAAAATTCAAAAATCCAAAATATTCAAGCTGACAAATCCAAAACCGAACTTATCGAATCCGAACTTATTTGGATTGTCATTTCTTCAATCCGAAAATCAAAAATTCAAATCGAAAATTTAATATCCAATCCGAACCAGCCCGAACGCCCCCTAATGTGGATATATCTACTCGTAAATAACTAATGAATGATAATTACGTAGAAAAATTCAGATAAAATTTGAATCATATGCCTAATAATGCAGAACGAATTTACAATCATTAAACTGCAATTTCAATTCCAAAATGACTGCATTGCCTTGACAGTTACAAGTGCGTATCAAATCACTAGTGTTTAGGCACAGAGTATGGTCAGAATGATAACCATCCACCCAATATTGTTTATGGATATAAATATCTACGTTAAATTATTTCCATAATAAGTTGTTCTGTAATTTTTTCTGGGAAGTACTTCGGTAACTATTTGATATGAAAGAAGTCAACTTTTTGGAAAATATTTTTTATGAGAAAATTACCTTCTGAAGTCATTTTTTGAGTTTTCTAAGGGGAAAATTACTTCCTTCACTTATGAAAGGCAGTCATTTTGTTATAACTATCTTAACTTTTAGTAGCTTCACATTACTTACTCCAATTAACACTTAAGCATTACTTATCTTTAGTTATTATTCAAGAATTTCATCAGAGTATTTTGCAATTTGTTAATTTTATTTTTAATCGTTAAAACTACTTACATTCTTTGGAGCATGTATGTCTTCACTTAATTACCATCCAAATACTGGATAATATATTTCACGAAAACATTATTTCTATGGAAGATTATGACTTCCATCATATCAAACATACTTTAAATCTGAGTATATGATCCCATGATTCTTATAAAGATGAATAACTTAGCAACTGAAATTGCAGCTATATACTGATGACTTCAGGTTTTGACAAGTGATCCCAATTATAACAGGATTTGAAACATTAAAACATCAATGTTTCTGCAGTTTTTATAAGTTAATTTGTTGTTTGACCGACTACATTGGAAGAAGCTAGATACTAATACACATTTCCACAGGTACCCAATGGTGTTAAGCATCTTACCAAGTGGATAAGTGTTGCTATCAATCTTTAGAAGTAGATATTGTAAGGCTAACTTTTTTGATGTTGAATGTGTATTTGTAGGCCAAGACAGTTTAATTTTTTATTCCCTTTTCGTTGTAATATCTTTTGATAAATAAGATGCCCACTTAATAACAGAGTTGATTAACTACAGAAAATGAGTAGAAATGACGTGGGATCACTACAAGAAGAAATTAGGGATACGCCGATATTTTATAAATGTCGTATTTAGTCACATAATTGTCTCAAAATTATTTACCGACATTTATTTTACACTTGTATCAAACGTTAGAAATTTCAATGTCGTTTTTTTCCTGACATTTAGATTAATGTTGGCAACTAAAAAGTGACATTTCGTTACGATTTTTTATCAAATGTCGCCAATATGAGTTTTTAACTGATATTGTTCGTGGCATATATAGAAATATCGAAAATTATTACTCATCCTGTCTATACAAATAAAAACGTCGGCAAACATTAGTAGTCCAATAGTTTCTTCTTTTCCTCTTTATATATTAAAAAAATAAATAAATTTTAAACTGATACAACAATCACATATTCAATTTGATTCTACAAATGCTATACTACATAAATTAAACTTAAATCAAAGTAGTTGATAACAACTAGATCGGAAATCCAAACTAGAGTAAAATTTTGAGAAGTAAATGCGGAAGCAATAACAACAAGGAATTGAACAACTAGAATTAAACAGATAAAAATAAAGGATATGGAAAAAAATCCAGGAAAGAATTCCAAGAACTTCCAAGAACGCAAGTTCTATAACCTTGACAAGATCAAAGTAACAACATCTTGATTTATGGAAGAAATCAAATGCCTTTACTTAAAAAAGCTAATCAAAATAATAGATTCGGATCTTGACCGCTTTACGAGTAACTTGAGACAACAATTAATAACTAGTATTAATCGCCTTCTGAGAATACCACGAAGGAATCAAAGATATCATAAAAGAGAAGTAATCTTACTACCTTGAACTATGAGCTAGTAAAGGTTGAAAGATAAATCTCAAAGCACAAATAACAAAGATTCAAAAGAACACTCAAAGTATGATATACTTAATCAATAATGTAGTGTCTTGTGAATGAGAAGAACTCCCTATTTATAGGAGTAATAAGGCATAAAAAGTCCTTAAAATTAGGTATGGTGGTTGGTAAGGCATACAAAGTCATTACAATTAGGTGGGATGGTTGGTAAGGCATACAAAGTCATTACAATTAGGTGGGGGGGGGAGGGGCAGCTAAGACCCATTGGGGCAGAATTGGGCCTTAAAACAACTAGTTTGGGCCATTAGTTTGGACTCCAATTGGGCTCCTTTTGTAACACTTCCTTTTGGACCTCTTTTAAGCATATTTTGAGCTCATTTGGTAGACTTCAAGCGTTGATTTGGATGACCCAATCTTCCTCTACTTGGACTTCAATTTGAGCCACTAAATAATTATAAAACTTCGACAATTCTTCTCCTTTGGGCTTCAACACTTCCTCTATAGTTAGAAGCTTCTTTATTTGCCATTTAAATCCAGCAACCTTAGTCTGCAATTCTTTAGCTTGAGATCTTGTAAATGGCCCTCTTATAGCTTCCAAAACTCTATCCTTATCATTCATGTCTTCTTGAAAAGAATTCGTCCCCGAATTCGATCCTACATCAAACAAAGACAAGTCGGCAACATTGAATGTAGCACTTATTTTAAACTCGCCAGGAAGGTCTAGTTTGTAAGCATTGTCTTCAATCCTTTCAAGGACTTGAAAGTGGTCATCTCCTCTAGGATGCAGCTTTGATTTCCTTTTGGAAGGAAATCTCTCCTTTCTAAAATGAACCCAAACTAAATCCCCAGGTTTAAAAATAACTTATTTTCGACCCTTATTCTTTCTCAAGGCAGTTTGCTGGTTTTTCTTCTCAATTGCAAGCCTTTTTTGCTCATGAATGTTTTTCATCATCTCAGCATTTGTCCTACCATCAAGATTAGCAATATCATTAGCAGGTAATGGTAATAAATCAAGTGAAGTAAAGGGATTAAAGCCATAAACAACCTCAAAATGAGACATACCTGTAGAAGAATGGATTGTTCTATTGTAAGCAAATTCAATCATAGGTAAGTGATCTTCCCATGAAGTTAATTTAACTTTCAAAACAGCCATCAACATGTTTCCTAAGGTTCTATTAACTACTTTAGTTTGTCCATCAGTTTGTGGGTGACAAGAAGTAGAAAACAGCAATTTAGTGCCTAACTTTCCCCAAAATACACGCCAAAAGTGGCTCAAAAACTTAGCATCCCTATTACTAACAATAGTTCTAGATATACTATACAATTTGACAACTTCTTTTACAAAAAGATCAGCAACATGTGAAGCATCATTAGTCTTTAAACAAGGAATAAAACGAGCCATTTTGGAAAACCTATCTACCACAACAAATATACTATCCTTTACATACCTTGTTCTAGGAAAACCTAACACAAAATCCATAGAAATATCAATCCAAGGTGAAGTAGGAACATGTAATAGTATGTAAAGACCATGTGATAACACTTTAGATTTAGCTTGTTTACATTCCAAACATTGTGTGCACATTCTTTCAACATCTTTTCTCATTCCAGGCCAAAAGAAATTTTCAGCAAGTATGTCTAATGTCTTTGGGACCCCAAAGTATCCCATAAGCCCTCCACAGTGTGCTTCCCTTACAAATACTTTACGTAAAGAGCAATTAGGGGTACACAACTTATTTTCCTTAAAGAGAAACCCATCTTGGAGATTAAACCTATCAAAATGACCCAACTTACAATCTGCAAAATTTTTGACAAAATCAATATCATTAGCATAAAGTTCCTTGATTTGATCAAAACCCATCAATTTAGAAGTCAGGGTAGAAACTAAGACATACCTTATTGAAAATGCATCAGTAACAGCATTCTATTTCCCTTGTTTGTAAAAAATTACATAAGGAAAAGTTTCAATGAATTCAACCCACTTAGCATGCCTTCTACTAAGCTTACCTTGACTCTTCAAGTATTTCAAGGATTCATGGTCAGTTTTTATGACAAACTCACTTGGCCACAAGTAATGTTACCACGTGGCTAAAGCCCTTACCAAAGCATATAGCTCTTTGTCATAAGTGAAATAGTTCAATGTGGCTCCACTTAGCTTCTCACTAAAGTAGGCAATGGGTCCAAAATCTTGCATCAAAGCAACACCTATTCCTTTTTCAGAAGCATCACACTCAATTTCAAAAGATTTAGAAAAATCAGGCAATTGTAACAACGGAGCAGAACATAACTTTTCTTTCAACAAGTTAAAAGCATCATCTTATTCTTTATACCATTTAAAAATCTTATCCTTTTTAATAACTTCAGTTAAAGGAGAAGCAATGGTGCTAAAGTCTCTCACAAACATCCTATAAAAGCTAGCAAGTCCATAAAAACTCCTAACTTCAGTTACACTCTTAGGTTTAGGCCATTCTTTTATTGCTTTCATTTTCTCTTCATCAACCTCAACTCCTTTAGAAATAACTACAAAATCCAGGAAAATCACACAATCCACATAAAAAGTACACTTTTTAAGATTAGTGAATAAAAATTGCTTTCTAAGAACTTCAAAAACTTATTTTTAGGTGTTCTACATGCTCTTCTAAAATGTTAGAAAAGACCAAGATATCATCAAAGTACACCACAATAAATTTTTCATGAAAATCCTTAAAAATATGATTCATTAATCTCATGAAAGTGCTAGGTACATTAGTCAAGCCGAAAGACATAACTAACCACTCATAAAACCCATATTTGGTCTTAAAAGCAGTTTTCCATTCATCTCCATGATTCATTTGAATCTGATGGTAACCACTTTTTAGATCAATTTTAGAAAATATTTTGGATCCATGTAATTAATCCAACATGTCATCAAGACGAGGAGTAGGATGGCGATAATTTACCGTAATCTTGTTGATTTCTCTACAATTCACGCACATCCTCCAAGTTCCATCATTTTTGGGTACCAATTGGACGGGAACAGAGCAAGGGCTCATGCTCTCTCTCACAAAGCCTTTCTCAAGCAACTCCTCAACTTGCCTTTGAAGTTCTTTTGTTTCTTCTGGATTACTCCTATAGGCTGGTCTATTTGGGATTTGTGATCCAGGCACAAAATCAATTTGATGCTCAATGCCTCGTAAAGGTGGCAATCCATTAGGAATATCTTCTGGAAAGACATCTTCAAAATCCTACAAAAGAGAAGAAATACTACTTGGCAAATGAAGAAGTTAGCAGTTCAGAATTAATCAAAGTCTCTTTGTAAGTAAGTAGTATTATGGACAGCCCCTCTGGCATTTAAACACTCTTTGGCTTTTATATAGAAACTCTTTTTTTCTTTTCTTAGCTTATTTCCTCTTACCAAGACTGTCTATTTTTTTTATTCGAACCCCTTTTTATCTTTTCTCTCAAATTGTTGCCCCCTCTCTCTTTCTCTTGGTCTCTTTTTTTTTTCTAATTCTTGGCCTTCTTTCTTTTCTTTTTCCTCAAGCTCACTTTTTATCCCTCCCCTTGGTTTTTCCATTGTTTCCCTTAATCTCTTTTGATCTTCAAACACTTGAGAATGAGATAAAGGTGCAAGAGTAAATTTCCTGCCATTTAGTTCAAGGGAATATCTATTCTTTCTCCTATCATGAAAAACATTCCTATCATATTGCCAAGGACGACCTAGTAATATATGACAAGCTTGCATATGTACTATATCACAAATAATATCATCCTCATATCTACCAACATTAAAGGACATCATGCACTGTTTGTTTACTTTTAGTTTACCACTATCATTTAACCGTTGGAGTCTATAGGGAGTAGGGTATTTCATACATGCAAGTCCTAGTTTTTCCACAGAGTATGAACTCACCACATTAGCACAACTACCACTATCAATGATCATAGAGCAAGTTTTTTCCTTTATCCCACACCTAGTATGGAATATATTCTCTCTTTGTGCTTCACTATTGCTTCCTAAATTGATAGTCATAATCCTCCTAACTACCCCAACCATGCCATCATTAGATAGTTCTACATCATCTTCATCACTCACGTCTCCCTTTTCTTTTTGTCCCTCACTTTTTTCACTCTCATATCCCCCATCCTCTCTAAGAATGATATTTCTTTTACTTGGACATTCATGCATCATATGTCCCCTTCCTTTACATTTATGACATTGAATAGAGCTAGAAGGTGTAAAAGGTTTAGGGTTAAAGGTTTTACCTCCCTCTTTGTTCTCAAATTTACCTTTTTCCTTGTCTTCTTGAGGTCTAGAAGAACTCTTCATCTCGTGATTTGGCCATGGCTTTTTGGACACGGTGCTTGTCCTACCTTTCCACGAGCTAGTTTGCTTTCTTTTATTTTGATTTTCTACCTTTATAGACAAATCAACTAACTCATCTATTATTACATATTGTTGTAATTCTACTACATCAGCTATTTCCTTATTTAAACCATTTAAAAATCTAGCCATTGTAGCCTCTTCTTCCTCCATACAATTAGCTTGGATCATAGCCATATCCATAGCCTTAAAGAACTCATCCACAGACATGGATCCTTGCTTTAATGTTTGAAGATGTTGTTGTAGCTCTCTTTAAAAGTGTGATGGTACGAATCTCTTCCCCATCACCCTTTTCATCTTAACCCACGTAGAAACTTGTGCTTGACCTTCTTGCAATCTGTCCCTAGTAAGCTTTTTCCACCAAATAGAAGCATAGTCAGAAAACTAAACAACAACAAGTTTAACCTTCTTACCTTCAGAGTAGTTGTGACAATCAAAGATAGCTTCAACCTTTCTCTCCCAATCAAGGTACAAGTCTGGATCCTTTGTTTCCTTGAAAGATGGCATCTTCATCTTTACACTACTTATATTATAATCCTCTACTCTACCTCTTTGTCCCCTCCTATCTCTTCCCACCCTATCAAAATCAATATCATTAAAATCATATATAAGGTTTTCTTGATTTACAATGGGAGCATGGGGTACATTTCTCCTAGATTGGGGCATAACATTATTTTCCCTCCTAAGTTCAACTATTGTATTATTTTGATCCGCAATGGTATCCTTCATTTCTTGGAGTTGCAAATTTAACCTTTTAAATTATTGATGCATATCTTGCAAGGTAAAATCATTTCTTGCTTTAATTTCAGCTTCTTGGAGAACCCTTCGTTCATCATCACTACCTGTATGCGACATCTTTAAAATAAATAAACTGTATCACACAAAACAACTTCCTTTTTTTTTATCTCTCTCGAAATAACTTTTGAACAAAATACTTTATAGATTTATAGTTAAACCCAACTTGTATGAAGTTCTTAGTAGAAAAATTCAGATTTTTTTTTGGGAACAAAAAAAAAACCAAATTCTAGAACTTTTAGGCTCGGTTGAAACAAGACACGAACAAAAAGTAAAGGATATAAAAATATGTAGATTAGAAAGAGTAAGAAAATCAAGGATTCCCTTTTCTTGTTTCGTTTGTTTATTTTTGGAAACAAATTAGATACAAAAGAAATATCCTGGAGAGGAAGCAATTGTATTTTTTTTTAAACTGGTATTTTTTTTTCCTACTTTTTTGTTGTTAATTTTTTTTGCTCTTAGTATTTAAGATATCCCAAGAATTATCAAGAATATTTAACGACCCAAGGTCGTTTTGAGCTCCGGCGCGTCATTCAGCAGTTTGAGGCCATGAGCAGCTTCATCTTAGGTATATTGGCTTGTGTGTATGGTCAAAATTAAAATTCAGGAATTTTGGAGTCAAATCTAAATGTAAATTCTCAGTTTGAAAGCTTAAAGTTGAAGAAATGAACTAGGATTGGAATTTTAAGTAAATGACCTCGAAATTGGTATCCGAAGGTTCCAGCAGGTTCGTATGATAATTTCGGACTTGGGCGTATGCCCGGATCGGGTTTTGGATAACCCGGGAGCATTTTGGCGACTATTGTGGAAGATAGCATTTTAGAAGAAATTGCATCAGTTTGGCTTAAAATGCATTTCAGTGTTATTGATGTCCGTTTGGGATTCCGAGACTGGGAGTAGCTCCGTAAGGTGATTCTGGATTTGAGAGCGCGATCGGAAGTGAATTCGTAGGTTCGTAGGTCATTTTGAAGTCATTTGGCTAAATATAGAAATTTGAAGGTTTTTGAGAAAATTCGACCGAAAGT
>MU670316.1:8761-20172 GCA_026770625.1 Nicotiana glauca
GTGGAGTCCGACGTATAGGCATGGAGACGAGTATCTATACGTTGGGGGTCGAGCATGACCGTGGGTCTTAAATGGATTAAAATTCTTAATAAATCTTATGTGATTATATGAAAGGAATTATTATTGGTTTAATACCGGTAATATATATATATGGTTGATTAAAGGTTATTGGTTTAATACCGGTAACATATATATATTGTTAATCAAAGATTATTGGTTTAATACCGGTAATTTACATGTATTGTTGATTAAAGATTATTGGTTTAATGCCGGTAATATATTGTATGATTACTGTTATTGGCCATAGATGCCGGTGACTTATCGGAAGGGTCGGGATGCACTTCGCATCACTAACAAATGATGATTGTTGGCATTAGCCATACTTGCTGGTAGCCTATTATGTACTGTTATTGGCCATAGATGTCGGTGACTTATCGGAAGGGTCGGGGTGCACGCCGCATCACTAACAGATAATGATTGTTGATATTGGTCACAGTTGCCGGTAGTATATATATATATATATTGTTTTGACAAATTAATGAAAGATTGATATTAAGATGGGAGCGAGTGGTTGTACTCCTGTGATAAGATAAGTTGAGTGTGAAAGTGAATTAAATACCTATGTTTTATGTCTACTAATATATATACTCTGTGGCTACTCTAGAGTATGTTTTATCTTTTTAAATATTATATGTTGTTTTCCTGCTATTTTTGTCGCATATATATTTTTTTAACTCTACAGGTTTATGTGAGTGTCTGGTCCTAGACTTGTCACTACTTCGCTGGGATAGGCCAGACACTTACCAGCACATGGGGTCGGTTGTGCTGATGCTACACTCTGCGCTCTTTTTGCGCAGATACAGGTTACGGACATCAGCAGCGACAGTAGTGCGATTGTTGATATTCCGACCACCGAGATATCGAGGTAGTCCTGCATGCGTCCGCAGGACCCGTTGTCTCCTCTATCTTTACTTTTCAGTCTGTTATCTCATGTATTCATGATAAACAGTTTTATATTTCTTTCAGACGGTTATGTGTATTATTCTTAGAAGTTCGTGAGTATTGTGACACCAGTTCTTGGGTAGTGATTTATATTTGGATTTCGGTATCGCATCTAGTAATATTTACTAAGTCTTCCGCTAAATTATTTTATTCCGCTATAATCATATTAACATTGCTAAATGTCTTAAAATGAGAATTGTAAAAATGGATAGATAAGTAAGAGTTGGCTTGCCTAGCTTCCAATAGTAGGCGCCATCACGACTCCCGATGGTGGGAAATCCGGGTCGTGACAGCATAATATTTACAGTTGACATTGTACTGATTGACGAGATGCATTGTGGCGTTAACGAGAACTTAAAGGTATGGAGACAGACCTTGGAGTCTAAATATTTCAAGTTAAGCAGGACAAAAATAGAATACTTGGGGTGCAAGTTCAGTGGCACGACTCAGGAAGAGGACGTAGACGTGAAGCTTGATTCACAAGTCATCCCTAGGAAGGGGAGATTGGCGAGGATGTCACACATCGTATTGGGGAGAGATAGATAAAATGGAGGCTCGCTTCCAGTGTTCTATGTGATAAGAATGTGCCACAAAAACTTAAAGATAAGTTCTATAGAGCGATGGTCGAAGTGACCATGTTTTATGAGGCAGATTTTTGGTCAATCAAGAAATCCCATATCCAGAAGATGAGGGTGGATGGGATAAGGATGTTGACGTGGATCTGCGAGCATACCGGGTTAGATAAAATTAGAAATGAAGTTATCCGGAACAAGGTGAGTGTGGCCCTGATGGAGGACAAGATGCGGGAGGCGAGACTTAGATGGTTCGGGCATGTACAGAGGAGAGGTACTGATGCTCCGGTGAGGAGGTGTGAGAGGCTGGCATAAGAAGGCCACCGGAGAGGTAGAGGCATGAAGAAGAAGTATTGGAGAGAGGTAATTTGGCAAGATATGTCATTGCTCAAGTTCACTGAGAACATGGCCATAGATAAGAAGGTGTGGAGATTGAGAATAAAGGTAAAGAGTTAGGTGGCCGAGTGTTGTCCTTGTTTGTAGAAGTAGCTTTGATACACCAGTTGATGTCTTCCATGTTTTTTTCGTATCCCTATACTTCTATTACTACTTCTTGTTATCTTTTGTTTCGATTTTCTGATTGCATTACCTACTGCTAGTTTTGTAATTTTGCTTCAGTTGTCAGATCGGTTTGCATGTTATTGCTCTTCCCCTCTCCCCTTCCTGAGCCAAAGGTCTACCGGAAACAACATCTCTGCCTTCTTAACGGTCTAAGGTCTGCATACACTCTACCTACCCCATATCCCATTTGTAGGGCTACACTGGGTATGTTGCTGTTGTATAGATAGATTGTTTAATTTGATAGGGGTAAGTATTTTCCGTATACAAGTATAAAAAAACCAGCTTTAGTTTAAATTTAAAAATCTCATTGCAAGGGAGAAAAATAAAAATCCCAAATCAGATATGAGGGCAAGATATTTATCCAATCTTTTACTAGAGTTTAAGAACTAGTAGAGATTTAGAAAGATTAAGCTGTTTCGTTAATTTGCTTAAATCAACACGTCTATCCACTCATTCATTTCCTGCGTGGCGTTATCGTATTTCATTAAAATAAGGAAAAGAAGATTAATCCAAATAGGAAACCAACAAGTTCTGATGAATTCTAAATTTGGTCCTTGTAATATTTGGCTAGTCACATTTACTCCTCTACTCATTAAAAGTTGTGTCTTTAGTCCCTTTATCTAAGAAATTAATTATGTTTAGACTATCATATAGAACTGTAATTATCTGCAAAATATAAAAGAACAATACATATTTAACATAATATATGAACAATTAAATAGTTTAACAGTTAAACATTCATTAAATCTGTAAAATTTCACAAGCATAGGGATATCAAAAGTGCACATTTCAAAATATCAGAAGGACTAAAATCAAAATTTACTAATCAACGTGGGACCAAAAGTGCTATTAAAACCTAATTCGGGAAAATAGGAACAAATATTGCTATTATGTCTCATGCAGTTATTATATTATAGTTCTAGTAAAACACAAATGCACGTCTACTTATATATTATGTATATATTCTATCAGCCGCTTTTGTGATTCTTGCAAATGCCATTGACAATCTTGTGAGCAAAAAGAAAGCAAGAAACAAGAAGTGTGAGAGAAAGAGTCTTTTTTTTTTCTTTTTTTTTTTTTGAAGAAAACAAATTATAAAAGAGAAACCAAATATGCCTCCTATTATGGCCTTTGACAAAGAGGATGATGAGTTTCCTGCGAAACTGACTGGACAGGTTGTGATTTGTTCTATTATTGCAGCCTTTGGTGGTCTTATGTTTGGCTATGATATTGGAATTTCAGGTAAAATCTTTCTTGCTTGAAAATTGAAATATTTGTAGCTCAATTTAACCTGATATTGCATGTGTATAAACATATATTCTTGCAAAATTGAGAATTTATGGTCAATATAAATACTAAAAGGGTTTAAGTTATACACACTTAGTAGGAGTTTGAACATAAAAATTGTAATTTTTGAAAAAAGTAGTATTTGGAGTTAAATTGAAAAATGATATTTGGAATTTGGAATTTGAAATTATGTTTGGATATGCATATTACTTGAAAAAATACCGTGGGAAAAAAAGTTTTTCTGAAAATTTTGGAAAAGTGGTCAAAATCAGTTTTGATTTTTGAAAAACTCCTCTTCGTAAATTTTTCAAAAAGCTTGCAAAATTTCATGGACAAATATATTTTTCTAAAAAAAAAAAACAAAATATTTTTATAGACAAACGGGGGGCTTAGTTTACATTCTAATGTTAGGGGTGTTCACGGTTCGGTTTGATCGATTTTTGATTAAAATCAAAATCAAACCAATTTAATCGGTTTTTAAAATTTTAAAACCAAAACCAAACTAAATTAAATACAAACCATAACAATGCTAGACAACAATCTGAAAATAATTTGCCAAATTTATGCTTTTTTATATATTTATTTGAAAACTGAAAGTTTATTTATATGTTTATATGAAAACAATGAACAAAAAGCAAACTAAGAGTTTGCTTTCTCAAGCTTTAACCATTGCTGTCTTGCAATTTGAATGTGCTTTTTTTACTCTTGTAGTAGTTTTTTTTTAACTCTTCTTTTCGGCAAAAGTATGTACAGAGGGTTAGAGAATTATAGTCTATTAATGAAAAGAAAATTGGTCCAATCCTATTGTTTTTGGCTTAGGCAATCTTAGAGTTGTCAATATGGGCCGGGCCCGGCTAGCCCAGCCCAGCCCACGTGGGCTTTAGCAATTGACGGGCTGGGCTGGGCTAGCCCACCATTTTGATGGGCCTTATAATGGTCAGCCCACCCCAGCCCTATGTGGGTCGCGGGCCCCCATGGGCCGGTCCATCATTTTTAAAAATATAATTTTATATTTTTTCTTTAAGTTCTGACCTAAAAAAATAATTATTTAAAAATTAAAAAATATCTTATTGAAAAAAATACGCAAAATTTAATAACTTTTTATATTGTTCTAATATATCACAATAAATACTAAAAAAAAAGTAAAAGACAGGACTATATTTCATTCACTAAAAGTCAAAACTAAAACAAACTATTCAAGAGAACGTTCGTGATATTTATGAGATATCCAACACATCATCTTCATCAAACGCATTTGAATCCGCTTGCGATAAGGTTGTCTTAACATCTTCACTTTCATCTACAATTCATATGCAATATCAATTAGTTAAATATTAAAAGTAATTAAATTTTAAAAATTAATAATATTTAAATTCACATAAAAAATATTACAAGTTTGAGTTCGGAAAAATCTGTGCAGCCAATTTCAAGTAGTAACAAGTATTTGGACATTTTCATAATAAATGCAACTTCTGTACTTTTTAAGAACACGCCACCAATGATAAATATTGATTCCGATGGTACAATGGTAAAAATAATGCTAAGTACATCTCGCACCATCATTGAAAGATCGGGATATTTTCTAGAATGGTCCTTCCAATACATGACAACATCACCTCTTGAAACTTCTCAAGATCAAGTTTTGGTTCCTCTTAGTAAAGATCCAATTCTGACTTTCCATATCTAAAGGCAATATACTTTTTATTTTTTATATATTTTAAATAAATATTTTATTAGGCCCACGGGCCGGCCCGGCCCAGCCTCAGCCAAGCCTCGCAGGCCACGGGCTTACTCGGGCCGGGCTTAAAAGCCTCGTTTTTAAACGGGCTCCAAAAATTCTAGCCCAACCTGCTAAATTACGGGCTGGGCTAGGCTGGCCCAACGGGCCAAGCCCATATTGACGGCTCTAGGCAATCTTTTAAGATATAACAGGATAAACCAAAATTCAAAATAACAATTAAAATTATTAACAAAAAGACATTATATTATGTATAAATAATTATTAAATTTTGTATATAATTAATCAGTTTGGTTCGGTTTATTTTACTGTTTTTTAAAATAGAACCAAAACCAAACCAAATATTATCGGTTTTTAAAATTTAAAACCAAAACCAATTCAAATTAAAAAAAATATCGGTTTACTTAATCGGTTTGTTCGATTTCCGGTTTGGATCGGTTTTCCGTCAAACCGTGAACACCCCTAGCTAGTGTAGTCTAACCGTTACAACACCTGTTATAATGATTATCATGGAGAATTGTAATTTCATTGTGTATATATAATATATATTTTTTCACACCATCATTGCATAAAACATAAAATCAAATTATTATTTTTTTTTTGCTTTTTGATAAATTCATGTCCAGTGGCATGATAATGTCAATGGATTTAAGTTATATACAATATAGAAAATTTCTTTTTATACTAAAATTGTAACCTAGCAAGTATTTATCAATTTTACCAGATTACTGGCCAATTAATGCTTATTAAGAAATTTATACCTGATTGTGTACATAAAACTTAAACTTAACTTCTAGTTATGTATGGATTTGTGTAGGTGGGGTGACATCAATGGATGATTTCTTGGAGAAGTTCTTCCCAAAAGTCTATATTAGAAAGCATAGAGCTAAAGAAGACAACTACTGCAAATATGATAACCAAATGTTGCAGTTGTTCACATCTTCATTGTACTTAGCAGCAATTGTGTGTTGTTTCTTTGCCTCAAAGTGTTGTAAGAGGTTTGGTAGGAAAATTACAATGCAACTTGCCTCTTTGTTCTTCTTTATTGGAGTTATTCTTAATGCTGCTGCTATGAATCTACCTATGCTTATCATTGGACGGCTTTGTCTTGGTGCTGGTGTTGGATTTGGCAATCAGGTAATTTCATTTTAATTTCCAATTACAACTCGTTGCATATCGTTTCATAATATATCATATTGTGTTATTGTATTGTGATGTATTTTTTTTCATGAGGTATGGGGTAGCGTTATTATGTAATGACACCATCATATCAAATTGGTCGTTATATAAAATGAAACACTTTTCATCCTTACATGACAACGGAATACAATAAAATTTAAGTCACAAAGAACACATATTATATTTAAAGTAATATTAATAAAACATTCTATAAAAAGCATCCAAACAGCTGTTATATATTCAACAAATAATACAGAATAAAATAGTCTAGGAATATATTGACCGGAAGTCTGTTTTGGTTGATTTTCTGTCCTTTCTGTAGCTAAAAAAGAAAAAAAAAAACTGTTTACGTACTAGCTTATTATGTCATGCTAGCCAAAGGAGCTTTGCTAAAATTTAAAAAATTGATGCTTTAGAGGGGTTGCTCTTGTGGTAACTAACCCCTACTTCCAATCGAGAGGTTGTGAGTTCGAGTCTCCCCAAGAGCAAGGTGGGAAGTTCTTAGAGGAAAGGATGCCGGGGGTCTATTTGGAAACAGCCTCTCTACCCTAAGGTAGGGGTAAGGTCTGCGTACACACTACCCTTCCCAGACCCCACTAAGAAGGTTTATACTGGATTGTTGTTGTTGTTGTTGGTTAAGAAAAATAAGAATACATATTACTTAATCATAATTAAGTGATACATATATAGCAAACAGTTGGTTTATCATTTAATCATGATAGGAGGTAAGACTTTGTATACATATGTGTTTTCGCTTCAAGCCACTAATGCTTGCATTAAGGTAGGATGTCTACATTTACACCCTTGCGGTCCTTACCCGAACCCTGCGCATGCAGGATACTTTGTGCACTAGCGGATGCCCTTTTCTTTCCCGCTTCAAGCACCATGAACCTTGTCGCCTTTTTGCGCTCGGCCTAACATATGACACGTATTAATTATTGCAGGCTGTGCCATTGTTCATATCAGAGATAGCTCCAGCAAAGTACAGAGGTGGTCTCAACATTTTGTTCCAAATGTTGATCACAATTGGTATTTTATGTGCCAATATAGTCAACTATTTAACTTCAAAAATGCATCCACATGGTTGGAGATTTTCCCTTGGTGGTGCAGCAGTTCCAGCAATATTTCTTGGTTTAGGTTCTTTTCTCATTGTTGAAACACCAACTAGCCTAATTGAACGTGGCCAAAAAGAACAAGGCAAACAAGCCTTAAGAAAAATTAGAGGTGTAGATGATGTTGAAAAAGAATATCAAGAGATTTTACAAGCTACTGAATTAGCTCAACAAATCAAAAAACCTTTTAGAAATCTCATGAACAAATCTAGTAGGCCACAACTTATATGTGGTACAATTCTTCAAATTTTTCAACAATTTACTGGGATAAATGTTATCATGTTCTATGCTCCTGTATTATTTCAGACCATGGGATTCGGCGGAAAAGCGTCGTTATTATCTGCTATTGTTACTGGTATGGTTAATGTGGTTTCAACCATAGTTGCAATACTTGGAGTTGATAAAGTTGGAAGAAGAGTTTTACTTATTGAAGCTGCTGTTCAAATGCTTGTTGCCCAGGTAAACCATTACTTCAATATGTGTTTAAGGTATTTTATTTATTTATTTATTTATGTTTATGTTGACAATATGCCCCTGATGTGTGACTTGATTTATCTAAAATAAGGGTTTTTATATAATGATATAATCTCATGTAAAAGTTGTTAGATATGAGATGTTCTATTAGTTTATTTATTTATTTATCTTATGTCCATAGCATGAACATTAATTCATGTTTAGCTTGATTTTCTTTCTTGAATCACGCATGTAAAAATAATCTTGTTGAATATTGGTGGATCCAAGTGACACGCGACCTTTGCCTGTTTCGGCCTTATATGAAATTGCTTTGCCACATCATAGGGTAAATAGGATGTCGCGGGTTCGAGTCGTGGAAACAGCCTCTTGCGAAATGTAGGGTTAGGGTGTGTACAGTAGGCCTTTATGGTCCCGCCCTTCCCCGGACCCCGCACATAGCTGGAGCTCTGTGCACCGGGCTGCTACATCATAGTGTAAATAGGAGGTCGTGGGTCCGAGCCATGGAAACAGTCTCTTGCGAAATGTATGGTAAGGCTGTGTACAATAGGCCTTTATGGACCCACCCTTCCCTGGACCACGCACATAGTAAGAGCTTTGTGCACCGGGCTGCCACATCATAGTGTAAATAGGAAGTCGCGGGTTCGAGCCGTGGAAACAGCCTCTTGCAAAATGCAGAGTAAGGTTGTGTACAATATGCCCTTGTGATCCCGCCATTCCCCGGACATCATATCGGAAGCTTTGTGCACGAGGCTGCCACATCTTAGTGTAAAAATTATTTATATTTTAGGTGCGTTTTAAGTGATTAATCTTGTTGTTTTGCTTCTTGATTATTTTGGTTTTTGTTGCAGTGTGTTACAGGAGGAATTCTTGCAGTGCATTTAAAAGCCACAAATGTAATACCAAAGAACTATGCATATTTTGTGGTTGTGTTGATATGTGTTTTTGTGAGTGGATTTGCTTGGTCATGGGGTCCATTAGGATGGTTAATTCCAAGTGAAATTTTCCCATTGGAGACAAGAACTGCTGGGTTTTTCTTTGCAGTGAGTATGAACATGATTTGCACTTTCATTATAGCTCAAGCTTTTCTCACAATGTTGTGTCACATGAGATTTGGGATTTTCTTCTTCTTTGCTGTTTGGATAGTCATTATGGGAAGTTTTGCATATTTCTTCCTCCCTGAGACTAAAGGAATCCCTATTGATGAAATGAATGAAAGAGCTTGGAAGAAACATTGGTTCTGGAAGATGTACTTCGATGATGATTCTGCTGGTGGAGATCATCGAGATACCAAAATCCCAGTAAATTAAGAGAATTAGTCGGGCCAGTGAGTATCGGACACTGAAGATTAGTCAAAAACAAACAAGTGAACCATTTCTTTCCTAGAGACTTTCAAATTAATTGCTAGTCTACTTTTTTGTTCTTTTAGTATCCATATTATTATAGGTAATGAGAAACTGCAGCTATATGTTTAGTTTTCTACTTGCCTCTATATACATGAGCGATATACTATAAGGATTTAATAAAATAAGGATTTAAGTTATATGTATTAGCAGTGTAAGAATTTTTAAATTATCGGCAATTTGTCTTGTCATATTAGTACTCTTATCTAAGAGTCACTTAGCGCCTTGACCTCTTCTCTAAAAAAAGACGCTGTACGGGCAAGTTAAAGTCAGAGCGGGGAGGGAATATTTATTTACAGACTTTTCATTTCCTGTTTGATCTTCTTAACATTGATTGAAGCAGCTGTCAGAGAGAAGACACCAGTCAGACCTTTATCATAAAATGTTTACTATGAAGTACCTGTATGTAAAGCTAACTTGATTGTGTGAAAAAATTATTTATTTTGTCTGTGGAAAAATGCTATGCTTACGACCTTAGATATTTTACCAAAGTTCCTATATTCCCATTTGATTTTTTCACCACTACAACATTATGCATCTATAACTACGAAATTCATCGTACCTAAATGTGAAAATTAGTGTAACTAAAAGTTAGCTACAAACTTTAGATAATTTGTGACTAAGGACAAATACATATTGCTACGAACTTTTTCTGTATTGTAGCTATATTGATAAACTTTTTTGCCACGAAATTTATACCTGTAACAAATAAATTTTTTCTTTTGCCACGACAAATAAACGATGTAGCAATTTTTATACTGTAGCTACAAGGTGTTCTACTACGACAAAAGTTTAATTTATTTGCCACGAAGATTCAACTTTTGTGGTTATTTTTATAGTTGTGTGATGACCCAAAGGGGTCATCTCATATTTTAGGATCCCTTCTAGATACGCGTGCGCAGTCCGGGCATGTTTTCGAAAAGCTTTTATGTTAAAAGTTGATGAAAATAATAATTTTTGCCTTTAAAAGTTGATTTAGTTGACTTTGGTCAATATTTTTGGTAAACGAATCCGGACTCGTATTTTAACAGTCCCAGTAGGTGCGTATTGAAATATGAGACTTGGGCGTATACTCAGATCGAATTCCGAAGTTCCTAGCTCAAGATATGAATTTTTGTTGAAAATTAAAAGACTGAAAATCTAATGATTTTAAGAATTTGGTTAATGGTTGATCTTATTGGTATCGGGTCCGTATTTTGATTCTGGAGTCTGGTACAAGTTCATTATGATACTTAAGACTTATTTGTGAAATTTGGTGAGAAACATAACTGATTTGACGTGATTCGGACGTCCGGTTATGAAAATAGGAATTTCAAAGTGTTCTTAAGAATTACATGTGATTTGGTGCTAAATTCGTTATTCTAGGTGTTGTTTTGGCGATTTGATCGCACGAGTAAGTCCATATATTTTAGTACTTGTGTGCATGTTTGGGTTGGAGCTCCAAGGGCTCGGGTGAGTTTCGGATCGGCTTCGGGATGTTTTAGATTTAGGAAAAATCTGATTTTCTGCAGCTTCAGCACTTGCTGGTTTCCTTCTTCGGGTTCGCGTTTGTGAAGCTTCTCCCGCGAACGCGAAGAGTAAGATGGACTAGGGTGGTTTTTCTTCTATGAGAACGCAAGGCCATGGTCGCGAACACGGATCACTAAGGGGTCTGCTCTTCATGAACACGACCGGCTCACGCGAACGCGGATCACAAGTTGTTCTACGCGAACGCGAGCCTTGGCTCCCGAATGCGTTGGCCAGGTGGGACAAACCATCGCGAACGCGGACAGCTTTTTGCGATCTCGTAAGCCATCAAGGCAGGCTCTTCGCGAACGCGGCAAGTCCTTTACGAACGCGAATAATGCCTGCCCAGTGTTTTAAAACAGAATTCAATACGGGACTTCTTCAAAATTTCATATCTCTTTCACTAGAACTCGACCTACGGTGATTTTTGAAGATGGAATTTAACACCAAATCATAAGTTTATACTCTTTAACTCGTTTTCTTCAATTTCCAACATTGTCCATTAGATTCCTAGTCATAAATCTTGTTCTTTCATTGTAGAAATTAGGGATTTTGGGAGAACTGGGGGGGGGGGGATTTG
>MU670319.1:3139-59045 GCA_026770625.1 Nicotiana glauca
ATCCGGTTGACTTTTCCAATTTAAGTCTTCTTAAAAGAGACTAAGTGTCTCATTTCTTATCAAAATTACTCCAATTAAATTCTAACGCACTCAATACCGATAATGAATCATAAATCAATACAATAAGGGGGAAATGGGGCGATAACTCACGTGACGACGGGTCGGATCGTCACACCTCTTTATGTAAGCTTATAAGTTTTCGTATGAAAACTCGGTCGGTGAATTTTGTATCCGTCGCATGAAATGGTTTAAGCTGAATGGTAAAGAATTTAATTAGTTGATTAAATTAAATTATCAGTGATTTAGTTTAATTAAATGGTAATCTTAATATGGAGAGTTAAAATAAGTGTTAATGAATTTCGAAAGTCATATTGAAAGGTTTAATTGTAGTTTTTATTGGAATAAATTACAATTAATTATAGTAGGATGAAATTCATTTAAATTTCGAATTAATACTATAATTGATAGCCTCTTATTGTTTATGTGGTCTTTGCTATACTTAGTAAAAACCTGGCCAAACTTGAATAAAGAGTGACTTGAGAGAAAAGTCATTCTTTTGAGTTAGAGCAAGATTCTACTTGCACTAGCAGAATCCTACACATTTTTTTTAGCCCCATTTTTGGCTTAGTTTCGGGTCTACAATAAGGAAGACTATTTTTACCTAATAACTCACTCTTTAGAGTTGTATTTTTTGCCTACTCAAACAATTTCGTCCAAGGTCTTACAAGGAGCATAGAAGAAGACTGCAACCCTGGATTCTTACTCTGTGGAGGATCTGTGCAACGTTTTCAAGAGGTTACTGCTTCTAATCTCTGTATTTGAATCATAGCTTAGTTTATATGTTTACTTCCGTTGCGTATGCTTTAACAGTAATTTCCATGAAGTTGTACAATCGTCGAGTACCATGTCTCTCAAGTATGACATTGTGAATACCATTGTCCATATGAATATGGTTTTATTTTGGCTGAATAATGCGTGCACATTTGAGATGCCATCTGAAATTTATTGATCTGTCGTCTGTCTATATTTTCTTTCTTCTTAAATCTATCCCCCTACCTTATATATTGATATCAATCAAATAACACACCGGAGGGAGACATAAAACCTAAACTTTAAAAGAAAATAGCCATTGCAAAATATCTGAGATCAATAGAGTGGTGAAATACAATAGCTCTTCTGTGGGAGAACTAAGGTGGATCAAAGTGCCATCCTGAGAATTTGTTGTCCTTATTATAAAGGAGGGCAAATGCATCCTATACCTTATCATGATTCCTTTGGTGTGGCTAGGTAATTCAGCTTCATTGTAGAAGAATTCGGGAGCTGACAGAGAAGTTGCATATTTGGACAAGGAGTCTGCAACTCCATTCCCTTCCCTGTAACAACGGGTAATGTTGATGTCTCTCCTTTGTATTTTCGTTACAGGGTAATGTTGATGTCTCTCCTTTGTATTTTCTCCTGGATAGTTGAAATGCCAGCTTGAAGTCTCCATGGTTCTTTACTTTTACCATGGATCTTGTTGACAACAATGAGTGAATCAAGTGTTCCAGGACAAGGCTCTGAAATTGTTGATTGCAACACCATTCAATTCCTTGTATAGCTGCATGCACTTCAGAGTAATTGTTAGTAACGTATTGGACAACTGATGCAAAAGCCATGATCATGTGTCCGTTTTCCTTCCTAACAACACCACCCATACCTACTTTACCTAAATTGTTCATAAAGCTACCATCAGTATTAAGTTTCCAAGTATTTCCTTGTGGATATTTTCATATCACCATTTTACTGGTTATTAAAACATTCAGCCATGTGACATAGTGTTTTCCGAGCCCACTCCCATGGTACCCGGCTAAATTTCTTTCAAAGAGCAATTTTGGCTTGGAATAGGATGTGAGTGCCTATATAATAGACTGAAGTAGTTTTGTTGCCATACTTTTTCCCACATCCTGCTTTCCAAATCTCCCAGCAAGCTAGAATGGGCATGATATGTAATAGTAGTTTACAAATTGAGTTGTTGGGACTCTTGCTCCACCAGTTGTGCATAGATTCAGAATGGTATATGGCTGGCCAGTGATTTGAATACCCAGAGGACTTGCAATTAACTTCCAGACTTTCTGTGCTAGAGTACCATCAGCAAGACATGATCAATAGTTTCAACTTGAGGCTGTCTGCAGCAAATACATGTAGGAGTAACTTGAAATCCAAATCTCTGAATAATGTCACCGAGAGGAAGTTTCTTTTTAAGAAAGTGAAGGAGATTTTAAAAGGTGATTCCCTGACCCAAAGCTTAGATAACAAAGGATTGTGGTTACTTTTTTGCCAGATAAATTGGAAAGCAGAGGAGCAGGTGAAAGTGCCATGAGGATTCAAGGACCAGATAGCCTGATCCTTAGTTGATATGTTCCCAATTTCCACTTTTCAAATATTATGGAGAGCATGAGATGTAACAATATTTTCCACAAGTCCTAGATTCCAGTTGTGATTGTACAAATAATTCTTAACCTTATTATTTCTAGGTTTTCTAGTAGAGTGGCAGAGATAATTTAAAGGGCTAATAGTGGACCATCTATCCAACCTGAAAATGCTATTACCCTCATTGATTTTCTAGAATATAGATTCTTCATATTTAGTCCTTGAGTCTACAAGATTTCTCCATACACTGGAGTCTTTAGGAACTTTGACTTTTGATATAGGATTGGATTTGGGGCAGTATTTTGCGTGAAGAAACTTAGTCCATAGGTTGTCTTCAACTCTAAATCTCCACCATCTCTTGGCAGCATAAGATTCACAAATGTCCTGAAGTCTCTTGAAACCGACTCCACTTTCTTTATTAAGATAACACATATTGGTCCAAAAACTCCAGTGATATTTTCTTTTTCCATCTTTATCCCCCCAGAAGAAGTTAGCAAGGTAAGATTCAATCTGAATGAGGATGGCTTAAGGTGTCAAAGAAGCAAAAAGGTAAAAGGCTTGTGACTGGAGAATGTGTTTGATAATAATGGCTTTGCCTCCCACTGATAGGAGTTTACCTTGCCATCCCCCTTCTTAGTTTGAACTTCGGTAGCTAAATCAGTAAAATAGCATATCTTTTTCCTACCAGTATAAATTGGACAGCCAAGATAGGTGAAGGGAAATTGAACCTGCTTGAAGCCAGTCCATTTCCTAACTTTTGTGTCAAGTCTCTTGTCCCTGAAGTCGTGAGTCAGGAAGTAGCTTTTTTACTTGTTTATTTCTTGTCTTGGTAATCGTTAAGAACTTTCATAATGAGCTTGATAGAGTTCTTTTGTCCTGAGGAGAATAGGACTAAGTCATCTGCGTAGCTCAAATGGTTGATCTCGGACCTCTGGGTTCATGGAAAATCCTTGAAATTGACTATTGTTGTGAAGATTGTTGATAGCCTTTGAAAGTTCTTCAGCTGCTAGGATGAATAGAAAATGTGAGAGAGGGTCACCTTGCTTTAGACCCCTAGACGAGTTAAAGAAACCATGTCTAGTACCATTAATGAGCACCGAGTACCAATTCCCTGAGAGCATTCTGTGAACCATATCAATGAAGTGTTCTAAGAAGCCCATTTCCCTAAGGACGGCAGTGAAGAAATCCTAGGAAAGCTTGTCATAGGCTTTAGACGTGTCAAGTTTAATGACAATGTTACCTCCTCCTTTTTTCCCTTAATACCATGAATGATTTCTTGAGTGAGAAGAACATTCTATGTTATTAGCCTGCCCTTTAAGAACCCCGATCGGTTGGCTGAGATAGGATCGAGGGCCCTATATATGGTTTAGGCTTTAGTCACATCCTCAAGTAAGAGAAATTTTACCTACATTACTTACGTGAGGATAGTTTATTTCTTGGCAAGTGCACTCATGTTTTTACTTAAAACAAGACTAAGAAAGGCAATGTTTAAATCTACTACTTTTCCCAATTAGATGCTCAGCTGGTGAACAATAAAATGAATTAAAACGAAAAAGATCTGCCAAACTTGGCGATCATGGGTATAACATATGCTTTTAAAAGATCCGCCAAATTCATGTTTCTTTTTCATTTCTTGGTTCCGTCATTGGGTTTTTTTTTTGGGGGGGGGGATTGGGGGGGGTTAGGACCGAAAAATCAGGTGTCATGCGGAAGCTAGCAAAGCAAACCTTGCACGACGATAAATTAAACAACAAAAGAGAAATATACCAAAAGAGACACAAACATTTAACGTGGTTCGGTCAACTGACCTACGTTCACAACGGAGATGAGCAATCCACTATAATAAAAGAGAGTACAAAATATCGAGAGAACAACCTCACGAAGAGGCAAACACAAGTGACACACTAACACTTGTCCTGTAAAATTCTCCCCCTAAACAAGACTCTCAAGTCCTCTATGGCTACATTGTGGATACTACTGAATGAGAAGGAAGGATCCTCAATTTATAGAAGTCCAAACCTTTTCCTACAAGAAAAAGGACTGGCCAAATATTAGAGATTTATAATTTTTTTTTACAAAAAGGAAAACCCAGTTAAGGTAATTATATTGCCCTTTTCTTTCAACAAATAGAAAAACCTAATATGGTAAGAAAATTATGGCAAACACCTAACAATTGAAAACCCAATTTAGGTAATTATATAGCCTTTTTCCTTCAAGAGATAGGAGAACCAAATATGGTAAGAAAATTATGGCAAACACCTAACAATTCTCCCCCTTTGGCCAGAAGAAAGGAGTTGACTTTGATGAAATTTTCTCTCCTGTTGTGAAGATGTCTTCTATTCGTGTGGTTCTAGGCTTAGCCGCAAGTCTAGATTTAGAGGTTGAGCAGATGGATGTCAAGAATGCTTTTCTGCATAGTGATTTAGATGAGGAGATTTATATGGAGCAACCTGAGGGTTTTATAACTAAGGGAAAAGAAAATTATGTCTGCAAATTGAGAAAGAGCCTGTATGGATTGAAACAAGCTCCAAGGCAATGGTATTTAAAGTTTGAATCTTTCATTGAAGAACAAGGGTACAAGAAAACTTCTTCAGACCACTGTGTATTCTTCCAAAAGTTCTCTGATGATGATTTTATTATCTTATTACTTTATATGGATGACATGCTTATTGTTGGAAAGAACAAATCCAAAATTGCAGTCCTTAAGAAGCAGTTGAGCAAATCATTTGCGATGAAGGACTTGGGGCGAGCAAAGAAAATCTTGGGCATTCAAATCCACCGACACAGAGATAGAAAGGAGTTATTTCTGTCCCAAAAGCAATACATTGAGAAGGTACTCAAGAGGTTCAATATGACAGATGCAAAAGTGGTTAGTACTCCTCTTGCTAAACACTTCAAATTGAGTATTAGTCAGAGTCCATCTACAGATAAAGAGAAAAAGGAGATGTCTCGTATTCCTTACTCTTCTGCCGTTGGTAGCTTGATGTATGCTATGGTTTGCACTAGACCAGATATTGCACATGCTGTTGGTACTGTTAGTAGATTCCTTTCCAATCCTGGAAAAGAATATTGGGATGCCGTAAAATGGATACTAAGGTATTTGAAAGGTACTGCAGATTTGAAGTTGTGCTTTGGCAATGGCAAGCCTGAACTTGTTTGTTACACAGACTCTAATTTAGGAGGCAATCTTGATAATTCAAGATCCACTTCCGATTATTTGATCACTTTTGCAGGGGGAGCTGTTTCTTGGCTATCTAGACTACAGAAGTGCATAGCTCTATCCACCACAGAAGCCGAATATATTGCTGTCACAAAAGGTGCCAAAGAACTATTATGGATGAAGGAGTTTATTAATGATCTTGGCTTTGAGCAGCCACGGTACATCTTATTTTGTGATAATCAGAGTGCTATCTGTCTCACCAAGCACTCCACTTTTCATTCTAAGACCAAACATATAAATAGAAAGTATCATTGGATAAGAATGGCCTTGGAAGAGAAATTATTTGAGGTTGAGAAGATACACACTGATGAAAATCCTTCAGATATGCTGACGAAGGTGGTGGTTGCAGATAAACATGAATTTTGTAGAAAATTGGCAGGCATGAAGCATGTCAATAGTTCCTCTACTTGAAATCATATTTGGCCCCTTGGCTGAAGGGGGAGTTTGTTGGGCACATGCCCATGTTATCCAGCCAAAGGCCCAATGGCCTAATCCTATTCTCTTTTGATTTCCAATCCTATTTGGAATTGGATTCGGTTTATTCCTATTTTGAGTGGGTTTTGACTTTAAGAGAAAGCACCACTTATGATCTATAAATAGGACAACCTTAAAGAATTATTCTATGCTCATTGATACAAGTCTTTGAAAGACTTAAGAACATAAGAGTGGATTTTGAGAGAACTTTCGTCAAGAGAGAAGAGAGAAGAAAAGTATTTGTTTTGCTGCAGAATTTTATTCCGACAAGTCAACTTCAAATCACGTTTTTTGATTCGTTAACCGTTGGATCGGACTGGAATTTTGACTGAGTATTTGCAACATCTTGGTCTTAGATTTGAACGGTGAAGATCAGATTTAGAGGCTCGTAGCATCTGATTTTGAGCCTCGAACAGCAGCTTTAGTTTGTGGATTATACTCTTTCTTCAATTGATTAGTTGTTGGTCTTGTTGCTATTGTTGCTCTGTGTTTGGCCCTTGTTATGTAACCAATTTGGGAAACTTTTGTAACCCTCTTATTATTATAGTGGAGCTTTTTGGATCTTTGTGATCCCGTGGTTTTTACCTTCGATTTGAAGGGTTTTCCACGTTAAAATTTAGTGTTCTTTATCTTCTTTATTTTCGGGTTTGCCTCTTCCTCGACATAATGGGGGAAGCCATAGATTACATTTCATGAATAGCTTTCAAGGTTCCATAGTGTTTACATTTTAATTCAGGGACTTGGTTAGTATCTAAAAAAAAGATATACATTCATGTCGCGTAATTGACACTTTTTTTTAAGGGGGAAATTTTGTCACATTCATGTGGCATAGTCTATTCTATATGATATTTTACACAACTTAAATAAAGACATAGATCGATCATTTTTCGAGTAGTGATTATTAAAATCCAGGAACAAAAATCCAAAATAATCATTTAAAAGTGGTTGCCTTTCGAAAAAAGACCCAACAGAGTAAAACATAAGGTGAATATTGTTCATGCAAAACATGATCTATATGTCTGCTGCCTCCCTTTTCAATAGTTGTAGTAAGAAATCATTCCAGGTATCAATTGGTCCCGGCAAACACCAGTGGAGGCAGTCAATAATCACTGTAGCATTTGGCTTTGTCCAAAGGCCATATTTACTAGGATGACCATCTGGTCTCAACAACATGGGTCGCGTTACATCAAGCAATCTGAATTTCACACCTCTTTTTCTTCCTTCTTTTTGAGCAATCCTAAGTTGTTGCAATTGAATCTTGTAAAACTCCAAGTTATGATTATCCAAGACCATCTCATTCCTACTAAATGGTCTGGTCCTTGTGCAATCTCCACCGTTACTCCAAGTTCCATTTTCAAAATGGGATGGTGCAAATGTCCTCAAAAATATCACACCATTGTAGTTTTGCAGGCTATTTATGGCCCGAAGAGCCGTCTGAAATGCCCTCTGATAACTGAAATATGATGTCAAATGGCTAACATTTGGCTGCGAACAGTCTAAGCAACCAACGAGGCGATGGTTTAAGTAAAACTTGGCTGGATGGAAGAACCAATGGCCGGCGGACATGATCACATAATCGAAACTTTGGATTTTGGTCATCCAAGATTCATCTATTTCATCGAGATATAAATCAAAAACTATTTCTGTTCTAACCAAATGGGGTGAATAAAGCAGGGACATATTGAAGTTGTATTCTCTGTATTCGTAATGTTTCATTTCGTCTGATGTAACAGGGTTTGCATGCACCTGAAAGAAAAAATTATTACTTGACAGAGCCTAAAAATATATTTATAATATCAGGTAACATATAATGTAACAAATAATTAGGTAACAGGATATATATCATATTTCATAAGGATGATGAATTACCAAAAAGATAATGTAAGTGATCTACTGCGTGTGACTTAACAGAGCTACGTGCACCTATAGCCAGGGGCGGAGGCAGGGAGCGTAAGGGTGTTCACCCGAACACCCTTCGCCGAAAAATTACACTATATATATAAGGCAAAATCTATTTTTTATCTCTATATATTAAATTTTGAACACCCTTGACACAAGGCAAACGTTTGGCTCGGTGGTGAAGGGTGTTCAGAATGTGTAGAAGAACGCAGGTTTGATTCCCGTGAGCTGCAATCCAATTTATTTTGAACACCTTTAGTATATATCCTGCCTCCGCCACTGCCTATAGCATATTAAAAAAATATGCAATCATTGAATACAAATAAAATCCTAATGATATCTTCAAGGTTAAGAGCAACGACACTAATATTTTAAGTTGATGCTGGTAAATATGTGTCCGGATGTGTTCGGTACGAAGAAAAAATATTTTTCAAATTTTTTCAATACTCCTCACCCTATTCTTCATCCCTATCAACCCACTCCCACCTACCTACCTTAACCCTAACCCATCCCGTCCCACCCCCACCCTCGCCCCCACTCCCCACCCTAAATAAAAATATTATTAATAGTAATTTCTTTTCGTATTATAGTTAGATTTTTTTTCATTTCGACAGATGAATATTTTATTTTCATGATATAAAAACGTATTTTTTTAAAAACAAAATAAGTACTTTCTTTTCATGATATAGAAAAAGTATTTTTTTTCATTTCAACAAAATGAGTGATTTCTTTACATGATATAAAAAAAATATTTTCTTTCATTTCAATAAAAATTGAATCTTAGGGTTCAACACGGGAAACACTTATGCCAAGGAGGATGTAGTGTTCTACCAATGGGTTCAACTGAACTCATAATTTTCGATGCGGAATAAAAATTTGTATGTAAAAATTCATAAAAATATAAAAATAATAGATATGAACTCATAACTTTAAAAAATATAATGGGTTCATTCAATGCCAAAAATCATAAATATTAAACTCATAAGGTTTAAAATTCTAGATCCGCCTTTGATGCCTCAATATCTACATGGAGGCACTTGCATTTAATAATAGAAACTGTATTGGTAAAAAATCTGATCATACGGCCACTACTAAACTAGCCCCGTCCTAATCGGCTCAGAGCAAATGGTCAACGAACTTGACTCTACCTTGTTACAACCGATTCTAAGACAAGCAATGGGGCTACGATCCCTCCGCTAAAAAAGAACGTCTCCTCGACTTAGCTACGACGACTCATGACAAGCTCATGAAGCCTGTAACTATAAATATCAAGGAAGAGAGCCTTGAAAGGGGACTTTTCGGACACTGTTCGAGATCCATCGAAAAGAATAGATATGCTCCATGAGAAAAGCCATAACGAACATGATTGTAATTCCCTGAATCTCTTCAAGGAGAGGTAGGTCAAGCTATTATGATTAATACAATCCCAAATGTATCTTTCCTCAATTCTATCTTCTCATGTTTCGATTATTTCTTCTAATCCAATGATTAATTATGCTTGGCTATGATTTACCCTTGATTTATTTTGATTGATTTACTTGGAAAGTGTTCGATAACTTTTGGGTCAAATAATTTGGCGCCGTATGTGGGGATTTCCTAGTGAAAATACCTAGTTTTCCTGGATTGAAGCAAAAGAATCACAAGAAAGAAAATCCAACTTGAATCAGAGTCAAGGACCGCGCATCGGGAAAAGAAGAATCTGATGCGTCAGCTGGAGCTAAAATTTTCCGCCCTACCGATCTCGAATGGCCGAACAAAGAGAGAAACGATGCAAAGCATCTCCCCTCCAAGCAGAAGTACAAAGCATTGCTCTCCCTCATCCCCCATACCCGGTCAGAAACCGACACAGAGGTGTTCCAAACGGGGAATCGAAAATGACCCTGAAGGTACTCGAACGCCATGGTCTGGCAAACAACCATAGCACGCGCACAATAGAAGACCACTGGTCAAAACGAAGTCCTTAGGCTAAGTGCCTTCACCATCGAAGTAGATAGTTCGACCTCGTTCGAACTATAAGGCTAACCGCCTTCGCCATCAAAATCGACAGTTCGACTTCATTCGAACTATAAGGCTAAGTGCCTTCACCATCGAAGTAGATAGTTCGACCTCGTTCGAACTATAAGGCTAAGTGCCTTCGCCATCAAAATAGACAGTTCGACCTCGTTCGAACTATAAGGCTAAGTGCCTTCGCCATCAAAGTATATAGTTCGACCCCAGTCGAACTAGGACTCAGGCTAAGTGCCTTCGCCATCAAAGTACATAGTTCGCCTCAGAAGAACTGGGACTCAGGCTAAGTTCCTTCTCCATCAAAATCGATAGTCCGACCTCGTTCGAACTGTAATGCTAAGAGCCTTCTCTATTAAAGTATGTAGTTCGACCTCGATCGAACTGGTGCTTAGGCTAAGTGCCTTCTCCATCGAAGTAGATAGTTTGACCTCGTCCGAACTATCAGGCTAAATGCTTTCCCATCAAAATCGATAGTTCGACCTCGTTCGAACTATAAGGCTAAGTGCCTTCGCCAACAAAATCGACAGTTCGAACTATAAGGCTAAGAGCCTTCTCTATTGAATTAGATAGTTCGACCTCCTTCGGACTATAAGACTAAGTGCCTTCTCCATCAAAATCGACCGTTCGACCTCGTTCGAGCTATAAGGCTAAGTGCCTTCGCAATCAAAGTATATAGTTCGACCTCAGTCGAACTGAGACTCAGGTTAAGTGCCTTCACCATCAAAGTACATAGTTCGCCTCAGTCGAACTGGGACTCAGGCTAAGTGCCTTCACAATCAAAATCAATAGTCTGACATCGTTCGAACTGTAAGGCTAAGAGCCTTCTCCATCAAAGTATGTAGTTCGACCTCAATCGAACTGGGCTTAGGCTAAGTGCCTTCGCCATCGAAGTAGATAGTTCGACCTCGTCCGAACTATCAGGCTATATGCCTTCGACAACAAAATCGATAGTTCGGCCTTGTTCGAACTATAAGGCTAAGTTCCTTCGCCATCAAAATCGATAGTTAGACCTCATTCGAACTATAAGGCTAAGTGCTTTCGCCATAAAAATGGATAGTCCGAACTCGTTCGAACTGTAAGGCTAAGAGCCTTCTCCATCAAAGTATGTAGTTCGACCTCGATCGAACTGGGGCTTAGGCTAAGTGCCTTTGCCAACGAAGTAGATATTTCGACCTCGTCCGAACTATCAGGCTAAATGCCTTCGCCATCAAAATCAACAGTTCGAACTCGTTCGAACTATAAGACTAAGTGCCTTCGCCATCAAAATCGACAGTTCAACCTCGTTCGAACTATAAGGCTAAGTTCCTTCGCCATCAAAATCTACAATTCGACCTCGTTCGAACTATAAGGCTAAGTGCCTTCGCCATCGAAGTAGATAGTTCGACCTCGTCCAAACTATAAGGCTAATTGCCTTCGCTATCAAAATCGACAGTTCGACCTCGTTCGAACTATAAGTCTAAGTGCCTTCGCCATCAAAGTATATAGTTCGACCTCAGTCGAACTAGGACTCAGGCTAAGTGCCTTCGCCATCAAAGTACACAGTTCGCCTCAGTAGAACTGGGAGTCAGGCTAAATGCATTCGCCATTAAAATTGATAGTCCGACCTTGTTCGAACTTTAAAGCTAAGAGCCTTCTTCGTCAAAGTAGGTAGTTCGACCGCGATCAAACTGGCGCTTAGGATAAGTGTCTTCTCCATCGTAGTAGATAGTTCGACCTCGTCCGAACTATCAGGCTAAATGCCTTTTCCATCAAAATCGATAGTTCGACCTCGTTCGAACTACAAGGCTAAGTGCCTTCTCCATCAAAATCGACAGTTCGACCTCGTTTGAACTATATGGCTAAGTGTCTTCGCCATCAAAATCGACAGTTCGACCTCGTTCGAACTATAAGGCTAATTGCCTTCGCTATCGAAGTAGATAGTTCCACCTCGTTCGAACAATAAGTCTAAGTGCCTTCTCCATCAAAATCGATAGTTCGACCTCGTTCGAACTGTAAGGTTAAGTGCTTTCGCAATCAAAGTATATAGTTTGACCTCAGTCGAACTGGGACTCAAGCTAAGTGCCTTCGCCATCAAAGTACATAGTTCACCTTAGTCGAACTGGGACTTAGGCTAAGTTCCTTCGCCATCAAAATCGATAGTCCGACCTCGTTCGAACTGTAAGGCTAAGAGCCTTCTCCATCAAAGTATGTAGTTCGACCTCGATCGAGCTGGGGCTTAGACTAAGTGTTTCACCATCGAATTAGATAGTTCGACCTCATCCAAACTAACAGGCTAAATGCCTTCGCCATCAAAATCGATAGTTCGCCATCAAAATCGACAGTTCGACCTCGTTTGAACTATAATGCTAAGTGCCTTAGCCATAAAAATTGATAGTCCGACCTCGTTCGAACTATAAGGCTAAGAGCCTTCTCCATCAAAGTATGTAGTTCGACCTTGATCGAACTAGGGCTTAGGATAAGTGCCTTTGCCATGGAAGTAGATAGTTCGACCTCGTCCAAACTATCATGCTAAATGCCTTCTCCATCAAAATCAACAGTTTGACCTCGTTCGAACTATAAGGCTAAGTGCATTCGCCTTAGAAATTGACAGTTCGACCTCGTTCGAACTACAAGGCTACTACCTTCGCCATCAAAATCCACAGTTCGACCTCGTTCGAACTATAAGGCTAAGTGCCTTCGCCATCGATGTAGATAGTTCGACCTCGTTCGAATTATAAGGCTAAGTGCCATCGCCATCAAAATCGACAGTTCGACCTCGTTCGAACTATAAGGCTATGTTCCTTCGCCATCAAAGTATATAGTACGACCTCAGTCAAACTGGGACTCATGCTAAGTGCCTTCTCCATCAAAGAACAAAGTTCGCCTCAGTAGAACTGGGACTCAGACTAAGTGCCTTCTCCATCAAAATTGATAGTCTGACCTCGTTCGAACAGTAAGGCTAAGAGCCTTTTCCATCAAAGTATGTAGTTCGACCTCGATCGAACAGGGGATTAGGCTAAGTGCCTTCGCTATCAAAATCGACAGTTCGACCTCGTTTGAACTATAAGGCTAAGTGCCTTTTCCATCGAAGTAGATAGTTCGACCTCGTTCGAACGATAAGGCTAAGTGCTTTCACCATCCAAATTGACAATTTGACCTCGTTCGAACTATAAGACTAAGTGCCTTCGCCATCAAAGTATATAGTTTGACCTCAGTCGAACTAAGACTCAAGATAAGTGCCTTCGCCATCAAAGTACATAGTTCACCTCAGTCGAACTGGGACTCAGGCTAAGTGCCTTTGCCATCAAAATCGATAGTCCGACCTCGTTCCAACTATAAGTCTAAGAGACTTCTCTATCAAAGTATGTAGTTCGACCTCGATCGAACTGGGGCTTAAGCTAAGTGCCTTCGCCATCAAAGTAGATAGTTCGACCTCGTCCAAACTATCAGGCTAAGTGCCTTCGCCATCAAAATCGACAGTTCGACCTCGTTCGAAGTATTAGGCTAAGTGCCTTTCCCATCAAAATCGATAGTTCGACTTCATTCGAACTATAAAGCTAAGTGCCTTTGCCATCAAAATCGACAGTTCGACCTCGTTCGAACTTTAAGGCTAAGTGCCTTTGCCATTGAAGTAGATAGTTCGACCATATTCGAACTATAAGGCTAAGTGCCTTCGCCATCAAAATCTACAGTTCGACCTCGTTCGAATTATATGGCTAAGTGCCTTCACAATCAACGTATATAGTTCGACCTCGGTCGAACTGGGACTCAGGCTAAGTGCCTTCGCCATCAAAGTACATAGTTCGCCTAAGTCGAACTGGGACTCAGGCTAAGTGTCTTCGCTATCAAAATCGATAGTCGAACCTCACTCGAACTATAAGGCTAAGAGCCTTCTCCGTCAAAGTATATAGTTCGACCTCGATCGAACTGGGGCTTAGGCTAAGTGCCTTCTCCATCAAAGTAGATAGTTCAACCTCGTCCGAATGATTAGGCTAAATGCCTTTGCCATCAAAATCGACAATTCGATCTCGTTCGAACTACAAGGCAAAGTGCCTTCGCCATCAAAATCAACAGTTCGACCTCGTTCGAACTATAAGGCTAAGTGCCTTCGCCATAAAAATCAATAGTCCGAACTCGTTTAAACTATAAGGCTAAGATCCTTCTCCATCAAAGTATGTAGTTCGACCTCGATCGAACTGGACTTAGGCTAAGTGCCTTCGCCATCGATGTAGACAGTTGGAGCTCGTCCGAACTATCTGTATAAATACCTTTGCCATCAAAATCGACAGTTCGACCTCGTTTGAACTATAAGGCTAAGTGCCTTCGCCATCAAAATCGACAGTTCGACCTCGTTTGAACTATAAGGCTAAGTTCCTTCGCCATCGAAGTAGATAGTTCGACCGCGTTCGAACTATAAGGCTAAGTACCTTCGCCATCAAAGTATATAGTTCGACTTCAGTCGAACCGGGACTCAGGCTAAGTCCATCACCATCAAAGTACATAGTGCACCTTAGTCGAACTGGGACTCAGGCTAAGTGCCTTTGCCATCAAAATCGATAGTCCGACCTCGTTTGAACTGTAAGTCTAAGAGCCTTCTCCATCAAAGTATGTAGTTCGACCTCGATCGAACTGGGTCTTAGGCTAACTGCCTTCGTGATCAAAATCGACAGTTTGACCTCGTTCGAATTACAAGGCTAAGTGCCTTCACCATCAAAGAAGATAGTTCGACCTCTTTCGAACTATATGGCTAAGTGCCTTCTCCAGCAAAATCGGCAGTTTGACCTTGTTCGAATTATAAGGCTAAGTGCCTTCGCCATCAAAGTATATAATTCGACCTCAGTCGAACTAGGACTCATGCTAAGTGCCTTCGCCATCAAAGTACATTGTTCTCCTCTGTCGAACTGGGTCTCGAGCTAAGTGCCTTCGCCATCAAAATCAATAGTCCAACCTCGTTCGAACTGTAAGGCTTAGAGCCTTCTCTATCAAAGTATGTAGTTCGACCTCGTCCGAACTACCAGGATAAGTACCTTCGCCATTAAAATCGACAGTTCGACCTCATTCAAACTATAAGGCTAAGTGCCTTCGCCATCAAAATCGAGAGTTTGACCTCGTTCGAACTATAAGGCTAAGTGCCTTCGCCATCAAAATTGACAGTTTGACCTCATTCGAACTATAAGGCTAATTGTCTTCGCTATCAAAATCGATAGTCCGACCTCGTTCGAACTGTAAGGCTAAGAGCCTTCTCCATCAAAGTATGTAGTTCGACTTTGATCGAACTGGGGCTTAGGGTAAGTGCCTTCGCGATCAAAATAGACAGTTCAACATCATTCGAACTATAAGGCTAAGTGCCTTCGCCATCGAAGTGGATAGTTCGACCTCGTTCGAACTATAAGGCTAAGTGCCTTCGCCATCAAAATCGGGCGTTCGACCTCGTTCATCCTATAAGTCTAAGTGCCTTCGGAATCAACAAATATAGTTTGACCTCAGTTGAATTGGGAATCAGGCTAAGTGCCTTCGCCATCAAAGTACATAGTTTGCCTAAGTCGAATTGGGACTCAGGAAAAGTGCCTTTGCCATCAAAATCGATAGTCCGACCGCGTTTGATTTGTAAGGCTAAGAGCCTTCTCCATCAAAGTATGTAGTTCGACTTCGATCAAACTAGGGCTTAGGCTAAGTGCCTTCGCCATCGAAGTAGATAGTTCAACGTCGTCCGAACAATCAAGCTAAATACCTTCGCCCTCAAAATCGACAGTTCGATCTAATTCGAACTATAAGGCAAAGTGCCTTCGCCATCAAAATCAACAGTTCGACCTCGTTCGAACTATAAGGCTAAGTGCCTTCGCCATAAAAATCAATAGTCCGGCCTCATTTGAACTGTAAGGCTAAGAGCCTTCTCCATCAAAGTATATAGTTCGACCTCGATCGAACTATAAGGCTAAGTGCCTTCGCCATCAAAATCGACAGTTCGATCTAATTCGAACTATAAGGCTAAGTGCCTTCGCCATCAAAATCGACAGTTCGATCTAATTCGAACTATAAGGCTAAGTGCCTTCGCCATCAAAATCGACAGTTCGATCTAATTCGAACTATAAGGCTAAGTGCCTTCGCCATCAAAATCGACAGTTCGATCTAATTCGAACTATAAGGCTAAGTGCCTTCGCCATCAAAATCGACAGTTCGATCTAATTCGAACTATAAGGCTAAGTGCCTTCGCCATCAAAATCGACAGTTCGATCTAATTCGAACTATAAGGCTAAGTGCCTTCGCCATCAAAATCGACAGTTCGATCTAATTCGAACTATAAGGCTAAGTGCCTTCGCCATCAAAATCGACAGTTCGATCTAATTCGAACTATAAGGCTAAGTGCCTTCGCCATCAAAATCGACAGTTCGATCTAATTCGAACTATAAGGCTAAGTGCCTTCGCCATCAAAATCGACAGTTCGATCTAATTCGAACTATAAGGCTAAGTGCCTTCGCCATCAAAATCGACAGTTCGATCTAATTCGAACTATAAGGCTAAGTGCCTTCGCCATCAAAATCGACAGTTCGATCTAATTCGAACTATAAGGCTAAGTGCCTTCGCCATCAAAATCGACAGTTCGATCTAATTCGAACTATAAGGCTAAGTGCCTTCGCCATCAAAATCGACAGTTCGATCTAATTCGAACTATAAGGCTAAGTGCCTTCGCCATCAAAATCGACAGTTCGATCTAATTCGAACTATAAGGCTAAGTGCCTTCGCCATCAAAATCGACAGTTCGATCTAATTCGAACTATAAGGCTAAGTGCCTTCGCCATCAAAATCGACAGTTCGATCTAATTCGAACTATAAGGCTAAGTGCCTTCGCCATCAAAATCGACAGTTCGATCTAATTCGAACTATAAGGCTAAGTGCCTTCGCCATCAAAATCGACAGTTCGATCTAATTCGAACTATAAGGCTAAGTGCCTTCGCCATCAAAATCGACAGTTCGATCTAATTCGAACTATAAGGCTAAGTGCCTTCGCCATCAAAATCGACAGTTCGATCTAATTCGAACTATAAGGCTAAGTGCCTTCGCCATCAAAATCGACAGTTCGATCTAATTCGAACTATAAGGCTAAGTGCCTTCGCCATCAAAATCGACAGTTCGATCTAATTCGAACTATAAGGCTAAGTGCCTTCGCCATCAAAATCGACAGTTCGATCTAATTCGAACTATAAGGCTAAGTGCCTTCGCCATCAAAATCGACAGTTCGATCTAATTCGAACTATAAGGCTAAGTGCCTTCGCCATCAAAATCGACAGTTCGATCTAATTCGAACTATAAGGCTAAGTGCCTTCGCCATCAAAATCAACAGTTCGACCTCGTTCGAACTATAAGGCTAAGTGCCTTCGCCATAAAAATCAATAGTCCGGCCTCATTTGAACTGTAAGGCTAAGAGCCTTCACCATCAAAGTATGTAGTTCGACCTCGATCGAACTATAAGGCTAAGTACCTTCACCATAAAAATCGATAGTCCGACCTCGTTTGAATTGTAAGGCTAAGAGCCTTCTCCATCAAAGTATATAGTTCGACCTCGATCGATCTGGGGCTTAGGATAAGTGCCTTCGCCACCGAAGTAGATATTTCAACCTCGTCCGAACGATCAGGTTAAATGCCTTCGCCATCAAAATCGACAGTTCGATCTCGTTCGAACTATAAGGCTAAGTGCCATCGCCATCAACATCAACATGTCGACCTCGTTCGAACTATAAGGCTATGTGCCTTCGCCATAAAAATTGATAGTCCGACCTCGTTCGAACTGTAAGGCTAAGAGCCTTCTCCATCAAAGTATGTAGTTTGACCTCGATCGGACTGGGACTTAGTCTAAGTGCCTTCGCCATCGATGTAGATAGTTGGAGCTCGTCCGAACTATCAGTCTAAATGCCTTCGCCATCAAAATCGACAGTTCGACCTCGTTCGAAATATAACGCTAAGTGCCTTTGCCATCAAAATCGACAGTTCGACCTCGTTCAAACTATAAGGCAAAGTGCCTTCGCTATCGAAGTAGATAGTTTGACCTCGTTCGAACTATAAGGCTTAGTGTCTTGGCCATCAAAATTGACAGTTCGACCTCCTTCGAACTATAAGGCTAAGTTCCTTCTCCATCAAAGTATATAGTTTGACCTCAGTTGAACTGGGACTTAGTCTAAGTGCCTTCGCCATCGATGTAGATAGTTGGAGCTCGTCCGAAATATCAGTCTAAATGCCTTCACCATCAAAATCGACAGTTCGACCTCGTTCGAATTATAAGGCTAAGTGCCTTCACCGTCAAAATTGACAGTTCGACCTCGTTCGAACTATAAGGCTAAGTGCCATCGCCATCAAAGTAGATAGTTTGACCTCGTTCGAACTATAAGGCTAAGTGCCTAGGCCATCAAAATTGACAGTTCGACCTCGTTCGAACTATAAGGCTTAATGCCTTCACAATCAACGTATATAGTTTGACCTCGGTCGAACTAGGACTCAGGCTAAGTGCCTTCGCCATCAAAATTGATAATCCGACCTCGTTCGAACTGTAAGGCTAAGAGCCTTCTCCATCAAAGTATCTAGTTCGACCTCGATCAAACTGGGGCTTAGGCTAAGTGCCTTCGCGATTAAAATCGACAGTTCTACCTCGTTGGAACTATAAGGCTAAGTGCCTTCGCCATTAAAGTAGATAATTCGACCTCGTTCGAACTATAAGGCTAAGTGCCTTCGCAGTCAATGCATATAGTTCGACCTCATTCGAATTGGGACTCAGGCTAAGTGCCTTCACCATCAAAGTACATAGTTCGCCTAAGTCGAACGGGGACTCAGGCTAAATACCTTTGCCATCAAAATCGATAGTCGGACCTCGTTCGAACTGTAAGGCTAAGAGCCTTCTCCATCAAAGTATATAGTTCGACCTCGATCGAACTGGGGCTTAGGATAAGTGCCTTCGCCATCGAAGTAGATAGTTCAACCTCATATGAACGATCAGGCTAAATGCCTTCACCATCAAAATTGACAGTTCGATCTCGTTCGAACTATAAGGCTAAGTGCCATCGCCATCAAAATCAACATTTCGACCTCGTTCGAACTATAAGGCTAAGTGCCTTTGCCATAAAAATCGAAAGTCTGACCTTGTTCGAACTGTAAGTCTAAGATCCTTCACCATCAACTTATTAAGTTTGACCTCGATCGGGATGGGACTTAGGCTAAGTGCCTTCGCTATCGAAGTAGATATTTGGCGCTCATCTGAACTATCAGTCTAAATGCCTTCGCCGTCAAAATCGACAGTTCGACCTCGTTCGAACTATAAGGCTAAGTGTCGTCGCCATCAAAATCGACAGTTCGACCTCGTTCGAACTATAAGGCTAAGGATGTTCGCCATCGAAGTAGATAGTTCGACCTCGTTCGAACTATAAAGATAAGTGCCTTCGCCATCAAAATTGACAGTTTGACCTCGTTCGAACTGTAAGGCTAATTGCCTTGGCCATCAAAGTATATAGTTCGACCTCAGTCGAACTGGGACTCAGGCTAAGCGCCTTTAGCATCAAAGTGCATAGTTAACCTCAGTCTAACTGGGACTTAGGCTAAGTTCCTTCGCCATCAAAATCGATAGTCCGACCTCGTTCGAACTGTAAGGCTAAGAGCCTTCTCCATCAAAGTATGTAGTTCGACCTCGATCGAGCTGGGGCTTAGACTAAGTGTTTCACCATCGAATTAGATAGTTCGACCTCATCCAAACTATCAGGCTAAATGCCTTCGCCATCTAAATCGATAGTTCGCCATCAAAATCGACAGTTCGACCTCGTTTGAACTATAAGGCTAAGAGACTTCTCCATCAAAGTCTGTAGTTCGACCTCGATTGAACTAGGGCTTAGGCTAAGTGTCGTCGTGATCAAAATCAACAACTCGACCTCTTTCGAACTATAAGGCCAAGTGCCTTCGCCATTGAAGTAGATAGTTCGACCTCGTTCGATCTATAAAACCAAGTGCCTTCTCCATCAAAATCGACAGTTCGACCTCTTTCGAACTATAAGGCAAAGTGCCTTCGCAATCAGTGTATATAGTTCGACCTCAGTTGAACTGGGACTCAGGCTAAGTGCCTTCGCCATCAAAGTACATAGTTCGCCTAAGTCGAAATAGGACTCAGGCTAAGTGTCTTTGCCATCAAAATCGATAGTCCGACCTCGTTCGAACTGTAAGGTTAAGAGCATTCTCCATCAAAGTATGTAGTTCAACTTCGATCGAAATGGGGCTTAGGCTAAGTGCCTTCACCATCGAAGTATATAGTTCAACCTCGTTCGAACGATCAGGCTAAAGGCTTTCGCCATCAAAATCGACAGTTTGATCCCATTTGAACTCTAAGGCTAAGTGCCTTCGCCATCAAAATAAACAGTTCGACCTCGTTCGAACTATAAGGCTAAGTGCCTTCACCATAAAAATCGATAGTCCGGCCTCGTTCGAACTGTAAGGCTAAGAGTCTTCTCCATCAAAGTATGTAGTTCGACCTCGATCGGACTGGGACTTAGGCAAAGTGCCTTTGCCATCGAAGTAGATATTTGGAGCTCGTCTGAACTATCAGTCTAAATGCCTTCGCCATCATCATCGGCAGTTCGACCTCGTTTGAACTATAAGGCTAAGTGCCTTCCCCATCAAAATCGACAGTTCGACCTCGTTCGAACTATAAGGCTAAGTGCCTTCGCCATCGAAGTTGATAGTTCGACCTCGTTCGAACTATAAGGCTAAGTGCATTAGCCATCAAAATTGACAGTCCTCATTCGAAATATAAGGCTAAGTTCCTTCGCCATCAAAGTATATAGTTCGACCTCAGTCGAACGGGGACTCAGGCTAAGGGCTTTAACCATCAAAGTACATAGTGCGCCTCAGTCAAACTGGGCCTCAGGCTAAGTGCCTTCGCCATCAAAATCGATAGTCCGACCACGTTCGAACTGTAAGGCTAAGAGCCTTCTCCATCAATGTATGTAGTTCGACCTCGATCGAAATGGAGCTTAGGATAAGTGCCTTCGCGATCAAAATCGACAGTTCGACCGCGTTCGAACTATAAGTCTAAGTGCCTTCGCCATCGAAGTAGATAGTTCGACCTCGTTCGAACTATAAGGCTAAGTGCCTTCGCCATCAAAATCAAGAGTTTGACCTCGTTCAAACTATAAGGCTAAGTGCCTTCACCATCAAAGTATATAGGTTGACCTCAGTCGAACTAGGACTCATGCTAAGTGCATTCGCCATTAAAGTACATAGTTCGCCTCAGTCGAACAGGGACTCGGGCTAAGTGTCTTCGCCATCAAAGTAAATAGTTCGACCTCAGTCGAACTAGGACTCATGCTAAGTGCCTTCGCTATCAGAGTACATAGTTCGCCTCAGTCGAACTAGGACTCGGGCGAAGTGCCTTCGCCATCAAAATCGACAGTCCGACCTCGTTCGAACTATAACGCTAAGAGCCTTCTCCATCAAAGTATGTAGTTCGACCTCGATCGAACTGGGGCTTAGTCTAAGTGTCTTCGCCATCGAAGTATATAGTTGGACCTCGTCCGAACTATCAGTCTACGTGCCTTTGCCGTTAAAATCGATAGTTTGACCTCGTTCAAACTATAAGGTTAAGTGCCTTCGCCATCAAAATCGAGAGTTCAACCTCGTTCGAACTATAAGGCTAAGTGCCATCACCATCAAAGCATATATAGTTCGACCTCAGTCGAACTAGGATTCGTACTAAGTGCCTTCGCCATCAAAGTACATAGTTCGCCTCAGTCTAACTGGGACTTGGGCTAAGTGCCTTCGCCATCAAAATCGATAGTCCGACCTCATTCGAATTGTAAGGCTAAGATCTTTCTCCATCAAAGTATGTAGTTCGACCTCGATCAAACAGGGGCTTAGTGTAAGTGTCCTCGCCATCAAAGTAGATAGTTGGACCTTATCCGAACTATCATTCTATGTGCCTTCGCCATTAAAATCGACAGTTTGATCTCGTTCAAACTATAAGGTTAAGTGCCTTCGCCATCAAAATCGAGAGTTCAACCTCGTTCGAACTATAAGGATAAGTGCTATCGCCATCAAAATCGACAGTTCAACCTCGTTTTAACTATAAGGCTATGTGCCTTCACCATCAAAGTATATAGTTCGACCTCAGTCAAACTAGGACTCAGGCTAAGTTCCTTTGCCATCAAAGTATATAGTTCGACCACAGTCAAACTGGGACTCAGGCTAACTGCCTTCGCCATCAAAGTGTACAGTTCAACCTCAGTCGAACTGGGACTCAGGCTAAGTGCCTTCGCCATCAAAGCATATAGTTCGACCTCAGTCGAACTGGGACTCAGACTAAGTGCCTTCGCCATCAAAATTGATAGTCTGACCTCGTTCGAACTGTAAGGCTAAGAGCCTTCTCCATCAAAGTATGTAGTTTGACCTCGATCGAACTGGGCTTATGCTAAGTGCCTTTGCCATCAAAGTAGATAGTTCGACCTCGTCCGAACTATCAGGCTAAGTTCCTTCACCATCAAAATTGGCAGTTCGAACTCGTTCGAACTATCAAGCTAAGTGCCTTCGTAATCAAAATAAACAGTTCGACCTCAGTCGAACTGGGGCTTAGGATAAGTGCCTTCTCCATCAAAGTAGATAGTTCGACCTCGTTCGAACTATCAAGCTAAGTGCCTTAGCCATCAAAATCGACAGTTCGACTTCGTTCGAACTATAAGGCTAAGAGCCTTCTCCATCAAAGTATGTAGTTCGACCTAGATCGAACTGGGGCTTAGGCTAAGTGCCTTCGCCATCGAAGTAGACAGTTCGACCTCATTCGACCTGTAGGGCTAAGTGGCTTCGCCATCAAGATCGATGTGTTTGACCTCATTTAAACTATGAGGCTAAGTGCCTTCGACATCATAACGTCAATATGATCAACACCAATCGAACTCGGGATGGGCTTCTGCTTCGAGTACGTTCAAGAAAAGTAACAACACAAAATAAACGCAAGACAAGTAGCGAAAAAGAGATTTTATTATCCACGAAAGTTAAGAATGCGAGTCATCCCCTCTTACACCCGTCCATGGCTGGTCAACACAAGAAAAAAGAATAAAATGGAAAACAATAGGAAACCAACGACACCTAGCGGCGAACAGAGCAATGAAAAGCAAAGAACAATTTTTTTTCTCCTTTCACTCGGCGCCACCATCGCCGCTACCATCACCATCCCCGTAGGGCTCTTCACCATCATCACCTGCATCTTCACCTGCCTCAGGTGCCACCACGTCATAACCACAGTCGGCACGATTCTCACGAGCCTTCTGGCGCGTCACCTCAAAGGCCGCTTTAGTCATGGTGCCCGCTTCCCACAACTCCTGGATTAATTATGCTTGGCTATGATTTACCCTTGATTTATTTTGATTGGTTTACTCAGAAAGTGTTCGATAACTTTTGGATCAAATAATTTGGCGTCATCTGTGAGGATTTCCTAGTGAAAATACCTAGTTCTTCCTGGATTAAATCCAATGAAACACTAGAAAGAAAATCCGACTCGAATCAGAGTCAAGGACCGCGCATCCGGAAAAGAAGTATCTGATGCGTCAGCCGAAGCTAAAATTTTCCGCCCTACCGATCTCGAATGACCCGAACAAAGAGAGAATTGATGCAAATCATATCCCCTCTAGGCAGAAGTATCAAGCATTTCTCTCCCTAATCCTCCATACCGCGTCAGGTCCGAAACCGGCACGGAGGTGTTCCAAATAGGGAATCGAAAACCACCCTAAAGGAACTCGTATGCTACGGTCTGGCAAACAACCATAGCACGCACACGACAGAAGACCACTGGTCAAAATGAAGTTCTTAGGCTAAGTGCCTTCGCCATCGAAGTAGATAGTTCGACCTCGTTCGAACAATAAGGCTAAGTGCCTTTGCCATCAAAATCGATATTTCGACCTCGTTCGAACTATAAGGCTAAGTGCCTTCACCATCAAAGTATATATTTCGACCTCGGTCGAACTGGGACTCAGTCTAAGTGCCTTCGCCATCAAAGTACATAGTCCGCCTCGGTAGAACTGGGACTCAGGCTAAGTGACTTCGCCATCAAAATTGATAGTCTGACCACGTTTGAACTATAAAGCTAAGAGCCTTCTCCATAAAAGTATGTTGTTCGACCTCAATCAAACTGGGTCTTAGGCTACGTGCCTTCGCCATCAAAATCGACAGTTCGACCTCGTTCGAACTATAAGGCCAAGTGCCTTCGCCATCGAAGTAGATAGTTCGACCTCGTTCGAACTATAGGGCTAAGTGCATTCGCCATCAAAATTGACAGTTCGACCTCGTTCGAACTATAAGGCTAAGTGCCTTCGCCATAAAAGTATATAGTTCGACCTCAGTCAAACTAGGACTCAGGCAAAGTGCATTCGCCATCAAAGTTCATAGTTCACGTCAGTCAAACTGGGACTCAGGCTAAGTGCCTTCGCCATCAAAATTGATAGTCCGACCTCGTTCGAACTCTAAGGCTAAGAGCCTTCTCCATCAAAGTATGTAGTTTGACCTCGATCGAACTGGGGCTTAGGCTAAGTGCCTGCGCCATCGAAGTAGATTGTTCGACCTCGTCCGAACTATCAGGCTAAGTGCCTTTGCCATTAAAATCGATAGTTTGACCTCGTTTGAACTATAAGTCTAAGTGCCTTCGCCATCAAAATTGAGAGTTAGACCTTGTTCGAACTATAACGCTAAGTGCGTTCGCCATCAAACTCGATAGTTCGACCTCGTTCGAACTATAAGGCTAAGTGCCTTCGCCATCAAAGTGTATAGTTAGACCTTAGTCGAACTGGGACTCAGGCTAAGTGCCTTTGCCATCAAAGTATATAGTTCGACCTTAGTCAAACTGGGACTCAGGATAAAAGCCTTCGCCATTAAAGTGTTTAGTTTGACCTCAGTCGAACTGGGACTCAGGCTAAGTGCCTTCGCCATCAAAATCGTATAGTTCAACCTCAGTCGAATTGTGGCTCAGGCTAAGTGCCTTTGCCATCAAAATCATATAGTTCAACCTCAGTCGAACTTGGACTCAGGCTAAGTGCATTCGCCATCAAAATCGATAGTTCGACCATGTTCGAACTATAAGGCTAAGAGCCTTCTCTATCAAAGTATGTAGTTCGACCTCGATCGAACTGGGGCTTAGGCTAAGTGCCTTCGCCATCGAAGTAGACAGTTCGACCTCATCCGAGCTATCTGGCTAAGTGCCTTCACCATCCGAACTCTTTCGAACTATCAAGCTAAGTGCCTTCGCAATCAAAATCAGCAGTTTAACCTCAATCAAACTGGGGCTTAGGCTAAGTGACTTCGTCACCAAAGTAAATAGTTCGACCTCGTTCGAACTATCAGGCTGTGTCTTCGCCATCAAAATTGACAGTTCGACCTTGTTCGAACTATAAGACTAAGAGCCTTCTCCATCAAAGTATGTAGTTCGACCTTGACCTAACTGGGGCTTAGGCTAAGTGCCTTCGCCATCAAAGTAGACAGTTCGACCTCATCCGAGCTATCAGGCTAAGTGCCTTCACCATCCGAACTCATTCGAACTATCAAGCTAAGTGCCTTCGCAATCAAAATCAACAGTTCGAGCTCAGTCGAACTGTGGCTTAGGCTAAGTGCCTTCGCCATCAAAGTAGATAGTTCGACATCGTTCGAATTATCAGGCTAAGTGTCTTCGACATCAAAATCGACAGTTCGACCTTGTTCAAACTATAAAGCTAAGAGCCTTCTCCATCAAAGTATGTAGTTCGACCTGGATCGAACTGGTGCTTAGGCTAAGTGCCTTCACCATCGAAGTAGATAGTTCGACCTTATTCGACCTGTAGGGCTAAGTGCCTTCGCCATCAGGATCGATGGACCTCATTCAAACTATGAGGCTAAGTGCCTTCAACATCATAACGTCAATACGATGAATGCCTATCGAACTCGGGACGGGCTTCCGCTTCGAGTACATTCAAGAAAAGGAACAACACTAAATAAACGCAATACAAGTAGCAAAAAAGAGATTTTATTATCCATAAAAGTTAAGAATGTGGGTCATCCCCGATTACACCCGGCCATGGACGATCAATACAAGAAAAAAGAAGAAAATGGAAAACAATAGGAAACCAACAAACGCCAACCGGCGAACGGAACAAAGAAAAACAAAGAACAGTTTCTTTTTTCTCCTTTCACTCGGCGCCACCATCGCCGCTACCATCACCATCCCCGTAGGGCTCTTCACCATCATCGCCTGTATCTTCACCTACCTTAGGCACCGCCACGTCATAACCATAATCTTCACAAGCCTCACGAGCCTTCTGGCGCACCACCTCAAAGGCCGCTTCAGTCACTGTGCCCGCTTCCCACAACTCCTTAAAAATTTCACGTTGAGCTTCGGCATAGACCTAAAGCTCATGAGCCTGGTTGGGAATAGCAGTGCGTGATGGCCCAGCTTGGTCCTTCAGCCGCTAGTTCTACTTCTCTAAGTCTGAAATCCGCTCCGTCAAAACTTGGGCCTCCCGATCAAGGGCATTAATCTGCTCCTCAAGCCTGCCCTCCTTAAGAACCGCAGTGGTCCTCTCTGATGCTTGCTGAGACTCATGTACGCGGATCGCCTCCTCCAACACCGTTGCCTTCATGGAAGCATCCCTCTCCATACACCTTAAACTGCTCCATCTCCAACTGCATCTCCCTCAACTTGCACTGCAGGTGTTCGCATTCCTTGCCACCCCCTTTCCAACCTCAAGCTCCTCATCCTTTAAGCAGATCTGTCCTTCAAGATTGCTTTTATCGCTAAGCGCCTGAATCAGCTCTCGGTCCTGCTTCTCCAACTCCTCACCCAAAGCCTTGTTACGAGGATCAGTCATTGAATGCCTGTGCAATCCGCGTCACCTGTCGCGATAGCGGCGATACTTTCCCAACATTTGCAGAAAGATCCTTGAACGGATGTTAGCTTGCGAATTCTCTCCACCTCCAGCAAGTAAGTCTGCAAAAACAAAAAAGCAGTTAAACTGAAGCTCATGCTGAGACGGGAGAGAAGTGAGCTAAAGTCAAGGTAACGTACCCGTTGGCCCATCATGGCCTCCAAACACAGCAACTCAAATTGCGATACCAAGCTGCTTCCTTGGGTCAGCAGGTTCAAATCTGAAGAAAACTCAATATAACGGGCCGACCCCTCTGCGCGAAGTACAGAGTGGGTAATGCCCTCCTCAAACATGCGGACATAATTAGGGTCCAAATCAAACTCAGACTCGTACTCGTCCTCCACCACGTTCTTTCCCCTCTCTACCGCTAATGGTACAAAGCAACCCGCCATGGGCGACGAAGGTATGCTCGAGGTTACGACGGCAGCCTCTAAGGATCGACCCTCGACCTCAGCAGTGGGAACTTCCAACCAGGTCGCCAAAACAACAACATTCTCCTGGCTTGAACTAGCAGAGGCAACTCCCACCAATCGCTCCTCCTCAACGACAGATGCCGCGACAGCACGTCCCTTTGACTCTGCCGAGAAAGAATCCAAATTGATCACCGTCAAAGGAGCTGCTGCTAATTTTACCCTTCGCCTCTTTGACAGCTCTTCTTCTTCCCCAGTCGACAGCGAGTCAGTTCAAATGCGGACGATCCCAGATGGATCCTCATCCTGAGACATAGCCCGGGTCGGAGAGGCTACAACTAATGATTCCATGAACGCCGCCCTCATTGAAGGACGAGCTTTAGGCGCTGCACTAAGGCGAGCGACCACAGCCGGGCGACAGAAGGCTAGCTGTGGAGCTTTGACTCGTCAAACTCTCCCTGGTCACGTCAAACAAACATTTCATAAGTAAGAGTGAAACATGGGCGGAAGGGGAATAAAGTTGATGTCTCACCTGTCAGGGGTCTACGTCCATTTTCTCCCAAAATGATAACCACATGCGAACCCCCGCAGTATGGGGAAGCACAGCCTCGACCCATTCTCCGATCCCCTCCAAAGGAGGCGGAGGCAACTTCTCGGTTGCAAAGCATTGGGGCAGATCAATGATTACAAACCTAAGATGAAAGGAATATCAAAGCAGAACACTTTACCAGTCAAAGGCGAGGACTTACGTGCAAATTTCCACACTTTCGGGAACCCGATCGGGTCGGCCACAAGAAGTTTCTTTTCGAATGTAGAAAAAATTATCGAAGAAATGACGGTTGGTCTGGTCGTCCATCTTGACCACCAACCCCCTCGACCCACGGGGGCGCGCATGGATCATGGTACCGCGAATCTTCTGAGGAGCAAAGAGGCTAAGCAAGTGCCTCAGAGTGACCTCCCTACCGGCCAGCTCCGCGTACTTGATGAACATAAGAAATAGCTTGTATAGATAAGGGAAAAGTTGAGCAGGGCATACCTCATAGTAGCGACAGAAGTCGACCATTAGCATAGGGAGTGGGAGAGTATATCCCACAAGGAAGGGATAGGCGTAGAACGAACAGAATCTACGAAGATCAATCTGGACCCTCTCTTCCATCTTCACAGGCACGATCTCGACGTAACTAGGAATACCCCATCGTTCCCCCAAGTCTGCTATCCCAACTTCCCCCATAAAAGGAGGGATATTCACCTGTTCAGTGCCACCCACTACACCAAAGTCCGTCACTGCCTTCCCCGGACGGGACATAATTTCCTCAACTGAAGGAACTTCTTCGCTTTCAATCAGCTCCAAGTCTTCAGCTGCCTGAGCGGGATCCTCGACCGCCGGAGAATTGGCCGAAGGATTGTTACGAGAAGAAATTCTTGCCATTTTTTACTCAGAAGAAAAAGAAAGAAGAACTTTGTGGTAGAAGCAAGAAAATCGCAAATTATAGCGATAAAGAGAACAGAGAAAATGCGATTTAGCAGAAAGGAAGATATCCAAGGATTTCTCTCAACAATAAGCGATGAATGTGTGAAAAGTAAATGACGGATCCTTTCTATTTCTATTTATAAGAAACAAATTCTCCAATCACGAAATCCAATAGCCATCATTAATACATGACTGGGCACGAAACGGTTCGATTTCCCGTAAATATGCGCCATTATGATTGTCTGCACGAAGCGGCGCTTCACTTGCCAACCGACGTTCTAGTTTCGGAATCGTTGTAACGATACACGGGCACCAAAAAGGCACCCCCGTATAGTTCCAGAATTACCAATGCCATTAATGAACGAAAAGTGAGCCTAACTCCTCTTGGTTACGTCACGCACAATCAGTCCGTCGAGGTCAGCAAGGCACGACCCCGACGAATGGAGGGACTAACTGTATTGGTAAAAAGTACGACCACTACTGAACCAGCCCCGTCCTAATCTGCTAAGAGCAAATGGTCAACGAACTTGACTCTACCTTGTTACAACCGATTCTAAGACAAGCAATGGGGCTACGGTCCCTCCGCTAAAAAAGAACGTCTCCTCGACTCAGCTACGGCAACTCATGACAAGCTCATGAAGCCTGTAACTATAAATAAAAAGGAAGAGAGCCTTGAAAGGGGACTTTTCAGACACTGTTCGAGATCCACAGAAAAGAATAGATATGCTCCATGAGAAAAGACATAAGGAACATGATTGTAATTCCCTAAAGCTCTTCAAGGAGAGGCAGGTCAAGCTATTATGATTAATACAATCCCAAATGTATATTTCCTCAATTCTATCTTCTCATGTTTCGATTCTGTCTTCTAATCCAGTGATTAATTATGCTTGGCTATGATTTACCTTTGATTTATTTTGATTGATTTACTCGGAAAGTGTTCGATAACTATTGGGTCAAACACAAACTGATTGCAAAAAATTAATCACCAACCTTGAAGCGCGTGTTTAGAGAAGATAATGGTGTAGCGAACAATTAGCTAAGAATGGATGTAATTTAGATATTTTTGGAAGTCTTTTGTTATACTCTTCTCCCCCGCTTTTGTGTTTACTGCTTTTGAAAATGATAGCTTAGGTAACATGATACCTAGACTAATCTCATGTTGTAAGAACTCCTACTATGTGTTTTATAATAAATAAAAGTCTTTACTACCCAAAAAATAAAAGGATCTTACAAGAGCTCGTCTTCTGTTATTAGACATTTTAATGAAGATAACCATATCCTAAAGAAATTATGACTGCATTCTTTTTAGTTTTAAATGTTTTATGCATTTCTATTAGAATTAGGCTACTGTATTTAATGTTTGAATTAATTGTGACTAAAATAATGTGGAAAGTAGACTTGAAGCAAGCGTAACCTCGATTGACGTGGCTTCCCTAAACCACTTCATTAGTACTCCCTCCGGTTCAAAATAAGTAATTTTTTGGATGTTTTCACACAAATTAATAAATTCACCTTTTATCATTAATTAACAATGGAATTGATCATATTAACCTTTACTATCTCACATAAATACATCTAACACATATTGCAACACTATTTACTCCAGGGACAATGTAGGAAAAAAATAATTAATTTATTTTTGAAATCTGAAAAAATCACTTATTTTGGACCACAAAAAAAGGTCAAAAAATTACTTATTTTGGACCGGAGGGAGTAATATTTTTATATCTAAGAATGTATTGTATACTCTACTCCATCTGTCTCAAATTATTTGTCATTTTAGAAATTTGAGACAAAACTAATTACTCCCTTCGTCTCATATTATGTGTCGTATTTCTCTTTTACACGCCCCTTAAAAAATACTCATTAATTAGGAAAGGGATTGGACTATTATACCCTTATTTATGTCTTAAAATTAGTAATTTCCCTTCATTGAATATTTATTCTATTTATGTGTTATTTCCATATTTTTCAAGAACAATTATTACTCCGTCCGTTTCAATTTATGTGAACTCATTTGATTGAACACGGAGTTTAAGAAAAGAGAGAAGACTTTTAAATTTGTGGTGTAAAATAAAGCACATATATTTTATGTGGTTATAAGTCATTGCATAAAGGTAAATTGTTTCCAAATAGGGAAAGAGGTCATTCTTTTTGACACGGACTAATAAGGAAATAGGTTCACATAAATTGAAACAGATGGAGTACTAAGGATAGAAAAGGAAAAAATAATCAAGAAAGATGGGCGTGATGAAAGCGTATATGTACCTTGGACAATAGACATATCAATGATTGCATTTGATTTCTTGCAACAGAGTCTCCGACAAAGGCCATAGATTTACCTCTGACAAGTTCCAGAAATTGATGAGGGTCAAACATTGGCAGGTCACAGGCATCTGGTTTCCACTTCCACTTCAAGAACTCTGCATTAGGCTTCGGAAATGTCATGCAATTTTGATATTCCAGAAATTTAGCATTACATGTCATGTTTGTATAGTGCGGTCCTTCTGGATTTGGTACCCACTCTCCCGAAGATAAGTCGCAGTGTTCACTATCTAACACCAATGCTTTGTAGTTGACATCGTCTATCACTTTGTTTTCTTCAGCATCTGAAATTTTCTTCGAATATCGTAATATTATAGAAGGATAGCAAATGGGGATGATGATAGTAAACAGAAAGGCAAGGGCAACAAGAGGAGCAATCCTTCTTCGCGTTTGTGGTCTCAATCTCATGGTGAAAGCTAGCTATAGTATGCATGAAAAGCCTTCCATTATATATACTAATTAAGAGATCGAGAGATGAAGAAACATTAAAGAACAGAATTTTGCATTGTTATTCCCTCCTTATAATTATTTTACTAGTAGACGTCCGTGCAAGGCAACTGGTACTAGGGGGGTGCGCCCAACGTTAATGGCCATTGGCAAAAGTACCATATCAGCATATAAAATGAAAGATGGAAACAGGCTTATATACCTTGGACAAGAGACCTTTCCGTTTGACCAAAAATCAGACTCTTGGTTCAAATAATTAAATTCATGTGATTATGGGTTAAACCTAGTTAATAATAATTTATCTAAATTGTAACTTCCGAAAGAGTGATAAGCATCAACAGATCTGATAGGGGGGTGATAACAGTATGCAATAACTATTTTATAAAGCATGAACAATAACGTAGCATTTAATAGCAATAAATAACAATAAAAGATATTTAAGTAAATAGGAGGAAGAGGGATGAAAATTCCTCTCTAGAGAATGAGCGTCTCCTCTCAGTGAAAACTGAAATGACGAGGAAATCGAAGGCTAGAGGAGGAAGACAACCGATTCAAGGGACTGATCAACAACAGAACAATGTCAAATCTGGAATTTCGTGTTCAGCAGATGCGAAGAAAACGAACAGTATCAATGTATTACAAGGAATAACCCCACTAGAGCTAGACATGATCGCAATGCTAGAGTTTTGCTGCTGAGTTTTGTTGCAAAGGAGCAGGAAACACCAGGAAACACAAGGAAAACTCTTGCATGGTGAAGATCTGGAGCAGGAAACACCAGGAAAACTCTTGCATTGCGAGGATTTGCAGCAAAACTCAGCAGGAAAACTCTTGCATGGTGAAGATTTGGAGCAGAACTCATCAGGAAAACACTCATGGGAAGATATCACAGAGCATGAAGGAGAACACGAAGGTAAGATGGGAGCAAAATCACATAGTGAATCTAAATTGAGGTTATGGAGTAGAATTGTAACAAACAGTCCAGATGTAGATGAATTGGAACTAATAATGAAAGAATCAGCTACTCAAAATATGAAAATAACCATGGAAGATATCAAAGAAGAAGTAGATTACTGGAGTAATGCAGTTATGCGCTATGTTTTGGGCTCAAACCCTCCGCAAGTAGTTATGAATGGTTACTTTCATCGAATTTGGGGAAAATTAGGAATTGATAAGGTAGCTCAAGTAAATAGAGGAGTGTTTCTGGTGAGATTTGCTCTGATGGAAAGCAGAATCAAAGTACTTAAAGAAGGCATCCAAATGTTCGACAAAAATCCTATTATCATAATGTCTTGGACACCAGATATAGATACCATAAAAGAATCATTCAGCACTGTACCTATATGGATTCGACTCCCTGTCTTGGACATTAAGTATTGGGATAAGAATGCTCTGACAAAAATTGCTGGCCTAATAGGGAAACCAATGAAAGCAGATAAAGCTACAACATGGAAAGAAAGAATGACATACGCGAGGGTGCTGGTAGAGGTCACACTTGATCAACCTTACCCACAAACTGTCATGTTTGAAAATAAAGTTGGGAAAATTGTGGAGCAAAGGGTGTATTATGAGTGGAAACCAACACTGTGCAAGGAATGCAATAACTATGATTAAAGGAGTGTAGGAAGCATATCCAACTGGAGAAGCAGATGGCAAACAAAAAAGAATGGGAGGAAAAGAAAAGCAAAGAAGACGGAAGCATGAACTAAAAAACAGGAGGTGAGGAAGAGAAGCAAAAACAAAATGAAGCAGAGAAAGTTGTGATAGGGACTCAACAGGAGCTGAGAAGATATGGTAAGAAGACAACATACATACAAAAAGATACCTGGGCACAAAGAGGGAAAGATATACCTGGGAATCATATCAACCTAGGCAACTCATTTGGGGCTTTGGGAGAAAATTGCAAGATGTTGCTGATAGAACAAGATGGAGTGGGCCAAGGAATACAGGGACAACATGAAGATGGAGAGCACATTTTAGGGAAGGGAGGAGGCCCTTCCCAAAGGAATGGATAGCATAGGATTCTGGAATACCAGTGGTCTAAATAGAGTTAGCCTATTTGGACTCCTGGAAACTAAGATTAAAGGAAGAAATGCTCACAAAGCTTCTCTTAATCTATGTAAAGGCTGGTCTCTAACAAACAATATAGGAGCTCATCCAGGGGGGAGAGATTGGCTAGTGTGGAAACCATCAGTCATGCAAGTACAAATTGAATCAGTAACTGCACAAATGATACACTGTCAAGTTATACATAAAGGAACTAGAATGAACTTTACTATATCTATGGTGTATGGCTTTAATGATCCAGCTCTGAGGAGGATACTATGGCAAGAAATTAAAGATATCAAGGGAAAAATAATGGGACCTTGGGCTGTGATGGGAGATTTCAATTGTGTACTAAACAAAGAAGACATAATAGGAAGACCTATTACAGTTGCTGAAGTAAGAGATTTTAGGGACTGTATAGCTGATTGTAGGCTACAGGAATTGAGATCATCAGGTGCTTTCTATACATGGAATAATAAGCAGGAAAGGGAAGATAGAGTCTATAGTAGAATAGACAGAGTTCTAGTAAAAAATGATTGGATTGCAAGACTACCAGTCTCAGAAGTGCATTACATGCAGGAAGGACTGTTTGACCACTGCCATGCTATTATTAATTGGGAAAAGGGCAAAAGAAGCACTAAAAGGCAATTCAAGTATTTCAACATATGGAAACTGGCTAGTGATTTCAAGGAAAAAGTCCAACAAAGCTGGGAGAAGGAGATAGATGGGAATAAAATGTTCAAAGTTATTGGGAAAATGCATAGACTAAAGCAGTGTTGACAAAACTGAATCAAGAAAGTTTTGCAGATGTTGAGAGAAAAGCTGATTTAGCCATAGTAGAACTTAAAAAATGCCAAGTAGAACTATATCAAGATGGCAGAAACAAAGAACTGATAGAAAAAGAAGACTCAACTATCAAAAGCATGCATGCAATGGGGGGAAGCAAGGAACACATATCTAAGGCAAAAAAGCAGGATTCAATGGCTCACCAAAGGAGACCAAAATACCAAATTCTTCCATAGTGCTATCAAGGAAAGAAGTAGCATGAACAGAATCTTCTCAGTGGTTGACAAAAATGGGATCACTAGGAAAGATACAGAATAAGTCTCCTAAGCTTTCATAAAATTCTATAGTGAAATGCTGGGGGAGAAAAATGAGAACAGGAAGAATGTATGTAGTGCACCGGTAAGGAAAGGGCCAATACTAAATCAAGAGTAGAGGGAATGGCTAACACAGGAGTTCCAAATAGAGGATATAAAAGTAGTTGTAGGGTTAATTGCAGGAGAAAAAGTCCCAGGACCTGATGGTTATACAGCCAATTCTTTAAAGATTGCTGAGAGATAGTAAGCAAAGATGTGGAAGCAGGAATGAAACAAGAATCACAATTGTGCCTAAAAGCAGTCATGCTCAACTAGTGGGAGATTACAGGCTTATAGCTTGCTGCAATACTCTGTTCAAAGTCATCTCAAAAATGCTGTGCATGTGGCTGAAGGGAGTATTACCAAGACTCATTTCAGAAAATCAAAGTGCTTTTGTTACAGGAAGGAGTATAGTACAAAATGTCCTTATTTGCTAAGATCTAGTAAGACTGTACAACAGGAAAGCATCTGTGAAAAGCTGCCTCATCAAGAGAGATTTGAGAAAGGCATATGATACAGTAGAATGGGAATTTGTTCATGAGATGCTCCATGCATTAAACTTCCCACACAGATTCATCCATTGGATAATGCAGTGCATCACAACAACCAGGTACTCAATAGCTCTAAATGGAGGAGTGTATGGGAGTATTGAAGGAAAAAGAGGGTTGAGACAAGGTGACCCAATATCACCTTTAATATTTGTAATCTGTATGGAGTATTTCTCAAGAATAATGCAAAAAGTATCTACAATGCAGGGGTTTGAATTTCATACTAAATGTAAAGGGCTTAAACTGAACCACTTATGTTTTGCTGATGGTGTTCTGCTATTCTGCAAGGGAGAACTACCATCAATACTACTGATGATGAGGGGCTTAGCTACATTTTCAGAAGCTTCAGGGTTAAAAACCAATGAAGCTAAATCTAACATCTATAGTGCAAACATGAATGAACATGATCTGTCTGACTTATGTGAAATAATTGGATATAAAAGAGGTACTATGCCTTTTAGATATCTGGGGGTTCCAATTTCAGCAAAGAAGATCTCAAGCAAGGACTGTGAAATGCTAGTAGATAAAATGTGTGCTAGAATCAAGAGTTGGGGCTCAAGGAATCTATCCTATGCTGGAAAAGCAATGCTAATAAACTCAGTACTGCTGCATATTCATACTTACTGGTCATCTATCTTTATTCTTCCAAAGAAGGTGACAAAGAACATCACAATTATATGCAGGAACTTCCTATAGGATGGAAAAACAAATACAAATAGAGTGCCTCTAGTTGCTTGAGAGCTTATATGCAGACCAGAAATAGAGGGTGGATTGGGGATTATTGACTGTAAAACTTGGAACCAAGCTGCTATAGCCAAATATGTATGGAATATAGCAAAAAAAGTTGATAGCTTATGGGTGCAATGGGTTGATCATATACTTGAAGAAGAAGGATTGGTGGCAATACAAACATCCACAGGACTGCAGCTGGTACTGGAGGAAAATCTGCTCTATCAAAGATCAATTTGCTGCAGGATTTGATTAGCAGAATTGGTTGGCAAACAAAGAAAAATACATAGTGAAAAGTGGCTATACATGGAAGCAAGGGACAAGAGAAAGATGGGCGATTAGCAGATGGGTGTGGAGTAGTAACAATATCCCAAAGCATAGCTTCATTTGCTGGTTAGATCTGCACAGGAGACTTCAGAGAAGAGAAAGACTGGCCAAGCTGGGGATATGCAAGGAAACACAATGTGCTATATGTGGAGATGAAGCAGAAACAGCTGAGCATATCTTCTTTGAATGTGACTATTCAAAGACTTGCCTGAGTGAGATACTAAAATGGCTACAAATTGGAGTGCAACAGTACAAGTTAGAAGGCCTATGGAGAAGGATGACAAGAAATTCAAGAGGAAAAGCATGCATAACCATCACCAGCTCTATCTTAGCAGCTACAATGTACCATATATGGAAAGCAAGCAATGATGCACTGTGGAATCTCAAAGTCCAAAGACCCCAGAAGCTGATAAAGACTGTGCAGGAGGAATGCATGGTGGTCATGCAGGAAATCCTGGGAAAGAACTCAACAACACAGAGACAAAAAACATGGATACAAAAACTAATGTAAATAGAATAGAAATAGTTGGATAGCAATGATGTAATAGAATAGATAAGAAAATGAGGAGTAGAAATCATACGGAGAACAAAATGTACATTTGATATTGGTTTGGTAATTAATAAGAATATATCTCTTTCACCAAAAAAAAAGTAAATAGGAGGAATGATTCACTGTGTTAACTAAATGGTTGTTCCTCCTGACAATGATGAGTGACAGACAGATCCTTGAATGTTTGAACTATTCTCAAATTTGATGGTGGTGTAAGGAATAATATCGACAAGAATTTTAGTGAAAAGGCGATGTTTGTATCTTAGTAAGAGAGAGAATCTTCTTTCAAAGTGTGTTCTTCCAAAATGTATATTACATACCCCTATTATGTCTCTTTTTTCTATTTGTATGGGATTTCTTCCCAAGAAACCCTAATAGGACATATATAAGGAATATTCACTTGAATATCCACTAGAATATTCTCTTTCAGATTCTTTCTTGAAGACTAACCATTACAACTATGTCACCGTTACATGACCCTCATAGATGACTTGACTGCGACTCTCCTCGACTACTCGACCTTGATCCTCAGTGATGACTTGACCACGACTCTCCTCGACTCCTCGACCTTAATTCTTATTGATGACTTGACCACAACTCTCCTCGACTCCTCGACCACAGGCTAATGGGGCATCTTGGACCATCTTAAATGATGATTTCAGTCTTATAATGTTATCTCGGCCTGAATATTATCAGACGATTTTTGAATTTAGTAACTAGTTTGTGAACTGATCGAGCTACGTAGCTCGAGAAGTACCTTTTAATTGATTGACAAGACTGCTTTATTGATAATTTTTATAGACACAGTAATGTTGGTCTCTGATGCCATTATATATATATGATGTTTGGACCATCTCAACATTTTGTTTAACCTGCCCGTACAATGTAATATTCAGATGGATCTTTGGACCAAAGTATTTTATATAGGGAGTTTGACACAGTTATCCACAAAAATAAAAATATTTACCCTTGCCTATCCATTTGTTTTTCTACCCATAAACTAATTACATTTCCTACCCATATTAGTTTTTGTGGGGAATTTTTTTCTTTATTCTCCAATTCTTTTTTATTTCAATGATTCTTTTCTTTTTTCCTTTTTTTTCTTTCTTTTCTCCTTTTCTTTTTTCTCTTTTTCTTCCTATTTTTTTCTTTTTTCTCTTTTATTCATTTATTTTTGCCTAAATCGTATTATTGTTATTTTTACCATAACTTATTTCACACTCAAATTTGACTCCTTCTTTACTTTTTTTTTTTTTATTTATTTTCTTTATTTCTTGTTCCTTTTTTTAATTTCACGTGATTACCATGCAAACCTTGATCTCCTTCCCTATAAATATCAGTACATACTCTACCATTAGTAGTAACACCAACCAGTGATGGAGCAAGAAAACATAATCTACAACCACTAAATCTCCATATATACTAAATAGAAATAATAATAAAATATTGAAAAATACAATAAAAATGTAAGTAGCAAAAAAGACTTCTAGTATCATATGATACCAATATGGTATACATATATACCAACAGAGTATATGATTGCTCTAGAATATTGCTACAACTATTTGTGGCTATACTACTATACCAAAACATTAAAGGATACAATAATAGTATGAGAAATTACCTACTCTCATTGCAAGCTAAATATTCGCAAAGCAACTTGCTCATTCCATATACGAACATGGTATATAGTTGTATGGGTCGTTCCAATAATTACCTATAATTATAAGAACTATTACATAATCTATATCCAACAGCACAAGAAAATTTCAGCACTGCAAATCACGTTCATATAAATAATTTCAGAATAGAATTCACTTAAAAATGCAGTCAAGACAACCAAAAAAAAATGTTCAAACTACCATATGATACCAATATGATATATAACTATACCAACATGGTATACAGTTTTACTGGTTAATTTCCGGCAACTATATAACTATACTACTATTACATAACACACATGTATAAAGAGAAAAATAAAAAATAGTGTACCGCATATTAATATAATAAAGTATTTTAAGATATTGTACTATATTACTATTATTAAAAGAAAATCAAATATTGTACTAATAAATGCAACTAATACAACCAAAAAATAATTCAACTAGCATATGATACCAATATAGTATATAGCTATACTAATAGGGTATATAATTAGAATAAATTGTATACCAAAATGGTATATTTGTATACTATTTGAGTATACAATACAAATTAGTCTTTTTCACTTGTTCAACTATATTTCAACCCAAACTTCTAAAATCTACTACAAAATCTCCACTAAATTGACTAAAACTTTATCTACAATCCCCAATCAACTTTCCAAACAAACCCATATAGGATCGGATCAAAAAAATTAAAAACTCAAACAAACCAAGTTATGAGTTTCAAGCTTCAAGCTCCTTCAATGGTGGATTTGAATTTTTGTACAATAAAATATTTGAAAAGTAGCATTAATATCATAATTAAAGAACAATACCTAATAAACTCCAACAACAAACATTTCAACTCACATGAAAATTCAAACTTTAGTTATATAGTACATATTATTTTTTGTTTTACTTTTAGAAGATAAAATAAATTATGGAGTACAAATCAAAAACAACACTACCTACTGTTGAAAAAAACTAATTATTCTTTGGCTTCCTTTTAGGATTAACATTTTTGCTGATTAAATTAAATATATCCATCATAAGGGAGAATTGAATGGGCCGGTAATTAGTTGTAATAGAATAGGTATTTGTTGTAATTACTTTTAATTACGGATAAATATTTTTGATTAGGTAGGTATATAGGGTAGTTTTCCCTTTTATTACATACTAATCCATGTCTTCTTGGGCTTTGCCTTTTCTCACAACATAAAACAGTACTAAATAGTATATACCTCCAACGGGTTCAATCATTACTAATATTTAAAAGGCAGAAGAGCCTTGTGGCCACTTAAACTTGCACTCGATATTCATCTCAGTAAATAAACTTTTATTTTTTCCATTTAAGAACCTTTACTAGTACATTTGAGAATTAAATAAATCCCTACGTAAGTCATAATATAGCGCATGCTACAAATTCACAAAAACCAGTCAGCAAAGTACCAATTAAAACCCTACATGTGAAAGGCGCGAAAACACATTCCCCAACGAATGTTTCCCCCTCCTTTTGACCTAAAACTAAATAAGTCGTCTGCAACAATATGAAAATCCAAAGATTGATACATCCAGCAAAACAAAAAGAAAAGAAAAAAATTTTCCAACGGTTGCTAGTAGTGATAGGAGATGATAACAATGGCTTGTTAGTAGAAGAGTGATTTTCCCCCATTTTTCACGAAGTGCCAACCAAGAGCATCTACGGTGTTAAGTGGAAAACGTTGAAGTCAATCAATAATATTCTCCTTTAATTAAATCTTCTCGTCTTCCTGTGTCACATTTTTCTCTTCCATTGTTTAAGGCATAAAAACTTGAGTGCTGACGAAAGAGGAAAAGTAGCCACATCTTAATCAAGGTCAATATATAATCTGACTTGACAGTGATGTCAATTGTTTAGAACAACTGCCCCTACCCCTCTTCCTTCACCTCCTAGTTTGAAATGGAAGGCTACGTTACTTGAGAACTGGGTAAGGAAGTCAAGAAGTTCAACTGACTTTGTTACGGCCGAGAGTGCATATTTGTGTCTTATTGACTCGAATGGGTGAAAAAATATGAAGAAAATTGCTGCTACAGTGCTTCAATAATGGAGGTCTAGGGATTTTTTTCATATAAGGAAGAAGAAAGTGTTTAAATAAATGCACTTATTATCATTGGGCATTAACAAAAAGAGCTTCTAGCTCTAGGCTTGTAACGACCCGGCCGGTCATTTCGAGAAATAGCCTCGTTTTCCTATTTCTTGCTTCTTTTGTATTCTACTGTAGTATTATGTCTTACCAGGCCAGTTGGTTCAAGTCTGGAGTACTTTTGAAGTAAATTGAGACACTTAGTCTTTTATAAGAAGGCTTAAGTTGGAAGAGTTGATCGCATGTTGACTTATGTGTAAACGACCTCGGATTTGTATTTTGATGGTTCCGTTAGCTCTGTTAGGTGATTTTGAACTTAGGTGCGCGTCCAGAATGTAATTTAGAGGCCAGTGGTAGAATTAGGCTTGAATTGACGAAAGTTGGAATTTTGGCGATTTTGGTCAGCAGTGAAAATTTTATATCGGGGTCGGAATAGAATTTTAGAAGCTGGAGAAGGTTCGTGGTGTCAAATCTGACTTGTGTGCAAAAGTTGAGGTCATTCAGATGTGGTTTAGCGGGTTTCGACATCGTTTGTGAAATTCAGAAGTTTAGAAATTCTTAGGCTTGAATACGAGGGTAATTTGGTATTTTGATATTGTTTTGAGTGATTTGAAAGTTCGACTAAATTCGTATGTGGTTACATGACTTGTTGGCATATTTGGTTGAGGTCCTGGGGACCTCTGGTGTGTTTCGAGTGGTTAACGGATCAAGTTTGAAGTTTGAGAATTTGGTGAAGTTGGCTTGTTGCTGGTGTAATCGCACCTACAAGGGTATTGCTGCAGGTGCGACAACGCAGGTGCGGTGGGATGGACGAAGGTGCGGATGTGTGTTAGATTGGGGAAGACTACAGGTGCAACAGGTCGTATGCATCTGCGAGCGCGCAGAAGCGAAAGAGAGGAGGTCGGCTAGTGGCCGCAGGTGCGAGGTCCTTGCAGGTGCGGAGATGGGGATTTAAGTGGTTTTCCGCAGATGCGCGTAGATACGGAGATTTTTGAGCAAAAGCGGCACCACGAGTGCGCATATTGAGTCTCAAATGCGAAAAGCCTAGGCGGAACTTATAAATAGAAGACTTCGCAAATTTTTGCTCATTTCCACCATTCTCAAGTCGGACCTTGGAGTTTTTGAAGTGATTTTTGAAGGGGATTCAAGGCTTTTCATGGAGGTAAGTTGCTTGAGTTCTGTAACGACCCGACCGGTCGTTTCGAGCCCTAGCGTGTCGTTTAGCAGTCTGAGGCCATGGGCAACTTCATTTCAGGAATTGTGACTTGTTCGCATGGTCGGAATTTAAATTCAGGAAGATCGGAGTTAAATTTAGATGAAAATTCTCATTTGAGAAGCTTAAAGTTGAAAAATGAACTAGGATTGGAATTTTGAGTAAACGACCTCAGAATCAGGATCTGAAGGGTCAAGCAGGTTTGTATGATGATTTCGGACTTGGGCGTATCCCCGGATGGGGTTTTGGATAACCTGGGAGCGTTTTGACGCCTATTGTAGAAGTTAGCATTTTAGAAGCAATTTCTTAAGTTTGGCTTGAAGTGCATTTCAGTGTTATCAATGTCCGTTTGGAATTCCGAGTTTGGGAATAGCTCTGAATGGTGATTCTAGAATTGGGAGCACGATCGGAAGTGAATTCGGAGGCCCGTAGGTCCTTTTGGAGCAATTTGGCTAAATTTAGAATTTGAAGGTTTTTGAGAAGTTTGACCGGAGGTTGACTTTTTAGTGTCACGGTCAAAATCTGATTCCGAAAGTTAGAGTAGGTCCTTAATGTCAAATATGACTTGTGCGCAAAATTTGAGGTCAATCGGACGTGATTTGATAGGTTTAAACACCGGAAGTAGAAATTGGAAAGTTCGAAGTTCATAAAGCTTGAATTGGAGGTCGATTGATAATTTTAGCGTTGTTTGATGTGATTTGAGGCCTCGAGCAAGTCCGTAATATGTTTTGGGACTGGTTGGTATGATTGGTTGGAGTCCCGGGGGCCTCGGGTGGATTCCAGGTGGTTCACAGATCGAAATTTGAATTTGGAATAGAGCTGAAGGCATCTGGTTGCTGGTATTTTCGCTTCTGCGGTTGGTTGACCGCAGAAGCGAACGGGGAGCCGCAGATGCGATTTTTTGTCCATAGCTTGAGGACCGCAGATGCGGTGTAAATTCCACAGAAGCGGAATCGCATCTGCGAAAGGTTCATCGCAGAAGCGAAAATGGGAGGTTCAGTGGCAGTCGCAGAAGCGACTTGTTTTTCCGCTAAAGCGGAACCGCATAAGCGGTTATATTTCTGCAGAAGCGGAAGCAGCTGGGGCAGTGTAATGTTTTAAGTTCGGGGTTGAGCTCATTTCAACCCCATTTTTCTTCCATTGGAGTCGATGGGGAGCAGCTTGTGGATGCCATTTTCGTCACTATTCATGAGGTAAGTAATTTATGCTAGCTTTGAGTTAAATACAAGGTTTATACATAGATTTAGGCATGGAAATTAGTATAAAAATTGTGGTTTTGGTGGAAAACCAAGAAAATAATATTCTTGGAATTTAGCCACGATTTGAGTATGGAATTAATAGAAAATTGTATATTTGAGTTCCTAAGGTCATGTGTAACCTTTATCTTCGAGAAATTTCGGATTTCGGGCACGAGGGCCCGAGGGCATTTTTGTCAACTTTTTGTTCGGGGTTAGGAATTGTTATAAATTGGGTTGTAAAGTATAATTGAGCATATATTAAGGAATTTATATTATCGTTGGCTAGTTTTGGAGCATTATGCGTTGGTGCAAGTCTTCGGAAGAATGTAGAATGCGGGTTGTGGATCTTCGTAGCGAGGTGAGTCTCCTTTCTAATCTTGTGAGGTGGAATTTACCCCATAGGTGAAGTAATTGACTATGTGCTCCTATTTGTGGGGGCTATGTACGCACGAAGTGACGAGAGTCCGTGCGTAGCTACTATTATGCTATTGTCCGGGTAGTTAGGACCCAAAAACATGTTATACTTGGATTACTGTGAACCCATTAATAATTTGAATTGTTTAAATCACCTTGAATTGGTAAAGGAATTTAAAAAGAGATTTAATATTAAATTCGCCCTGAAATGTTAAAAGGAGAAATTGTCTATTTGGTTGATTATCCCCGATAAGCTCTCGATTTCCTACTTAAGCATGTATTTTATGTGTGTCTGCGTTGCATGGATAATTCGCGAGCAGTATACGTGTTTATTTATGGAACGGGCCGAACGCCATGGTGAAAATAGATGCATATATGGTTCGTGCCGCTCGAACCTCGGTAGTGTACACTTTATATTTCTGTTGGAGCGGGCCGTCAACCTCAGCATGATTTGTGCATGTTTATCCGTTACTTGAAAATTGTAAATGCGGAATTGGCCCTATGTGGATTGATATAAACTAATAAGATAATAAAGAACAAACTTTAGAAGCCCTGGATTTATTGTTGAAGGTGTTTACCTGTTTTTCTGGCTTCACAATCAGAACTTCTATACAAATTCATGATTTTCCTTGCACTTATAGAATATTGCTAATTGACCTTTAGTGAGTGTCGGAGTTGTCCATCTCGTCTCTACCCCTTCGGGATTAGGCGGGATGCTTACTGAGTACACGTTGATTACGTACTCATACTACACTTCTGTGCATTTTTGTTGCATAGGGATATATTTACCTCTAGCAGCCTATTGGGCGTAGCAGCACGGACGACTCTGGGACTAAGTGAGCTGCAGTGTTCGAGACGACCCACAACCAGTGTAGTTCCTTCCGGTATTTTTTAATTATTGTTTCCCTTTCCACTGTATTTCAGACATATGTTGTATTTTATTTCTCTTATCAGTAGTTGCTCATGTACTTTTGACACCGGGTTCTGGGATGGTTTGAAGTATTGTATTAATTGATTAACTTTTAAATTTGATTTGAACCTATATTCTCTAAAATTTTCTAAATAATTAAGGAAAAATCCTGGATTTCAAAAGTGTTAAAACGAGATTTAATTCAGTATTTGAGTTGGCTGGCCTGACAGCGATGTCCGGCGACACCACGACCCTTAGTGGATTTTGGGTCGTGACAACATGGTATCAAAGCGCTAGGTTCCCGTTGGTCTCACGAGTCATGAGCAGGTCTAGTAGAGTCTCGCGGATCGGTACAGAGACGTCTGTACTTATCCTCGGGAGGCTAAAGGGCTATTAAGAGTACTTCCCTTCTTGTTTCCTTTTCGTGCGGTCGATTCCTTTGAGGCTTATGCCTTTTGTTTCTTCCTACTCAATCTTACACGAGCACTTGTTATAAATTAAAAATTGAAAGATTTTAATGGCACTACAAATGTAGTGCGGGATGATTTTCCGGGTATAGTTGATTGGACTATTATAGTCGCACTTTGGAGGGATATTCTATTGTTTCAACTCAGTAACAGAACTTCTATGAGCCTTGAGGCTAGGCACAGGTTGCCATGATGCTTATGAGCGATTATTCCGCAGTGTTATTCTAATGGTAGGGTGTTGCCCACGTGTCGGGGCAGTGAATGAATTGAAAGGATGTTTACTCAGTGTGTAATCAAGGGATTCGATATCTTATTCCCGGTAGGGAAAGTCAATCGAACAAAGGATGGTCAGGTGTGAGCTGGTGGAAGTAATGAGGTGTGGTAATTGCAAGCGTGGAGGAGTTCTCCTCTATATGGGAGAGCTATTTTCCTAATTGAATGATTTAAGTTTGTTGGTGTTATAATCTGCTATAATTTGCCTTGGGGCAAGATATTGTGAAATAGTATTGGAGATACAACTGCCAGATATCGCAGGGTGTGGTGTTTCTGGATTGAATCAGTATTTCAATATGGCGGTTCGAGAAGATGACCTTCAGGAAAGTATAAAGTTAGTAACAAATTATGGATTCAAGTTCCAGGAAGATACATTTTATTAAGGCAACAGCGGAGTAGCAAAAGTATGAGGAAGGTTATGTGGGAAGTGTCAGATGGTGCTTAAAACTTCTAGAAGGCCAAGTATGAGGAGCAAGGTCGAGTGATTAATTAAAGAGATGAGTTCCGCCAAAGTGGGATCGTGGCGAGGGTTGCATATGGGCTTGGTAGTAGGAAGACTACGCGCCTTAAGGAGAGTTGGATCGAATTAGGAATTTTAATGATTGGTGATTGAAGCCTGCAGATATGATGTGAAGTATAGGCTTTTATGTGGCAGAAGATTGATATGGTGGAAAGGAGCTGCTTGAAATGGAGGAGGGTGTAGCATAACCCTGAATTTGGAAGGATGTTGCCGTACATTTAATTGATGTCCGCGAGGGGCGAATGGACTTGTGCAACTGGAAGGTGAGCTCGGACTCAGGATGGGCTATTGGTGTCATAGTGAATGTACCCCGTGCAGCAGCGTGGGAAGATATCGGGAGGTGATTCCCCTAGGTGGGTTATTCCCCATGAGCAGATTAGCAGTCGCGTGGTTGGCGAAGCTTCTGCAAGGAATTATATTGGTTGTTCAACAAAGAGATCGGTCGTGCAAATGTGGATGATGACTCAGAATATGAAATATGCGGATTTACAGGAAGAACCCGAGAGATTTTGATAACTTATGGTGCGAGGTTATGTCAATAAGAGGTAAAAAGGTCGGGCGAACTCAAGAATGGTGAAATGATGGCTTCAAGCTAAGTGGGAGAGTCCTACCGCTTATGATTGGGCGGTATGATTAACTACTTGCGTGATTTCTAGCTATTAGCATATTGATGGGTTAATTCAACTATGAGAAAATACCGTAAGTAGTAAATTGAGCGGAGGAATTATTAAGGATGTGCTATTGTTAGCCTTATGGGCTCATGTTCTAACTTGGGAAAAAATTTAAGATTTATGCCTTGTATAGAAACGGGTTAAAAGGGGAGTGACTCTGCCATGTGCTTTATTGAGAGGGTATTAATGTGCTAGAAGATTCAGGGAGCTGATTACATTTGGGATCAAGTCAGAGCGGGTGGCTCTCAGCAACAGTCCTAGTGGAACTCAAAAGATAAAGTGTGGTACCTAATGATTTCAAGCCTATAATTACAACTAAGAATCAAGATTTGTAGTAGCTTATGAGAAGGTGCCCAGAATGTTCTATGATGTGTTACCTTATGGTGTAGCATTCGAGGAATGTGAAATAATTTGTGAGATTTGAGATAGCATGGTCTCGCAATTCAAGGTCATTCGGGGTGAGTGTAGAGGGAGTATGTTATGCGTTGAAGAGAATTAGTATTATTTCCGAAGCAATCAAGGATAAATTGGAGGGAAAGGGATTGATTAGCCATAATTGAATTTGGCATGTTGGGGTCTATGATCCGTTCATTCAGTGTGATCGAGTTATGCATTCGATTTGTGGCGGTACGTGTGAGGTTGTCGGCCGCCGTAATTGATGTTATTCAGAAGCATTCTTCTATTATGGATTGTTAAGTGGAAGCGGATTCCGGAAGGGCTAGGGTGGCTTGGACCACTATTTAGAGATTTGCATATCTTACGGTTATGGGAAACTACCTGTGTGTTTTTATGAATCTCCTGAAGTGAGTTAAGTGAAAAGTTCGTATATGGTAAATTGTTAAAATGTTAATGATTTCGGAGTTATGATGAAAAATCGTGTTCTATCATATGTTGGCACGTTGGGTGCGGTGAGAGGTATGGAAATGTGAAGTGAGGATCAAGGTTGCAGTTCAGTGTGGACAAGGATGTCACGGGCTCGGATGAGCAAGGAAGGGGTTGAATGATTAGAGTAAATCGGTATTGCTCTCAGCGTCACCTGAGATCGATGTGTTGTGGAAGAGGTTTTGCATCCTGGTTAAGGATTCTGGATCACTTTTCAGCATTAGTGCGTCCGATGGTTTAGATATACGGACCCGTTATTTATTTCGGAAGATCGTGGGAACGTGTTCCATGGGAAGATTGTACCAATGTGGCATATAGCCACTTGTTTGACTAAAGATTTAAATCAAGTAAGAGGAATTTGGGTAATATCATTGCCTTGAAAATTTATACCTGGAGGGCACCTTGTTTATTGGGTTATGAACCAAGGAGGTTTGCTCCGATTATAACAGTTGTTCTCGTGTGTTATGAGAAGAAGGAAATATTAGTATGGACCTTTGAAAGTTCATTGGCTTAATTTGATATGATCAGGATCGACTTGAGGTTAGTGGATGGATTTAAATGTGAATCTGGGCTTTATGGCAGGCCAGCTGTATTCATTACAGTAATGCGCTCCTTATGGAGTAGTCAGGGTGTCATCTCATTATCTGATATTTCATGAAGTGATACATTGCGCCGTATGAGTTTTGAGACGGCCTGAGAAAATGTGTATATGTTAAGGTTCCGTGTTGCGATGATGTTAGGTAAGCAGGATGGCTCTTGAGATTTAGATTTTGTATCGCACCTCCGTTGTGCTTGAGTTTTGTAGCCTATAGCGCTATGTGTTTTCTTAGGGATGATATTATGCACTTAGCGTGCTTACGATCGAAATTCGATATTTTTATCGCAATGAGCAAATTAGCTCGATGTGTATCTCTTTATGTGAGTTCTACGTGTGGATCGGGTGGCACGCCGCCATGGTTATATTTTGAGGATCGGGTGGCATGCCTCCATGGTTATATTGTGAGGATCAGATGGCACGCCGCCATGGTTATGCTGTGTGGATCGGGTTGCACGCTGCAATAGTATGATGATGAGTATAGTTTTTTGTATGCTAATTTTGTATGTCCTGCTTCGTATTTTCTAAGGAAAGTCCATAGTCGTGCGGGAGTTAGGTAATTCCTTCCAGAGTTCGATTTCCTGTTTGTGTTGTGTTCGGATTGGTGGCCTATTGGCACATTATGGCGTCATATGAGACTTGTGATCGCATTTGGAGTGGCTTATTGCCGAGTAGTTCGTACTGGGTAAGATGAGATTGTGGGATTTAGGATCAGTGCAATCTGATTATATGAAGTACATTAAGGAGTGAAGATCATTATTTGGTTCAGAATGTGGTAATGTTTCTTGTCAGAAGTATAGACTCGATGGTTGGTTGATACGACAGTTGATTATGAATTTCGGCATCTCATCCATCGTGGCGGTATTGTAATAGTTAGAGTAAGACCTATGGAGGTCATGAGGTGCAATGGGAGCATCAGATTCGTGGAATTTTGATTAATTCAAACAAAAATGTTATTGTGGTCCTATGAGTAAAGTGATGCAAAGTGCGAATTCAATAGAGTTATGCAGTCATATTTGAGTACATCATATAGTGATTGATACGGTGATCGTATGTTGGAAACAGGCCTAGAATAGAATTCCGGATGTTGGAATTGGTCTCTAAGGCTTAATTGCTTGAAAAAAAAGGAAATATCTTCAGAATTTATCGAGCCAATGTGCTCAGCTAAGTTGTGGTAGCACGGGGAGGTGCATGAGAAGTTAAACATCAATTTCAGACTACTTCAGTATAGTTCTCAGCACATTCGAGGACGAACGTATGTTTAAGTGGAAGAGAATGTAATGACCCGATCGGTCGTTTCGAGCCCTAGCATATAGTTCAACAGTCTGAGGCCATGAGCAGCTTCATTTTAGGAATTGTGACTTGTTCGCATGGTCGGAATTTAAATTCAAGAAGATCAGAGTTAAATTTAGATGAAAATTCTCATTTGAGAAGTTTAAAGTTATTTGTGAATTCATGTACATATTGTGCCGTATGTGTTGTTGGTTAAGACATTTGATATGATTGTGCAAGTAAATGGAAATAAACTAAGTTGTGATTGTGAATGTGATTATGCGGCAAAGACTGTGGAACATATGATAGAGAGGAATCGTAATTGGTGAAATTGAAATAACTGTGATAACATCCCTTGTGGATAGTCGTGAAAAACTATTATTGTGATGTAAATGGTATAACGGGCTGTTGAAAAAGATGGAAATGGTGTGGATAGTCACCTAAACCTTATGTGAATTGTTGTTGTGGTTATCCTTGTGAATTATTATTGTTGTTGTTCTATGTGAATTGTTGTTGTGGTTGTGTTGTTTGTGAATTGTGAAATGTACGGTGGGATCGGGTTGCGCGCCGCAACACGAAGTAATAAGGTGAGGGTTGTGGTGATAAGGGTGGCCGAGGTAATAAGGGTGGAAAAAGTGATCGATATCACTATTGAAATGAAATATGAGAACATTGTGAAATTGAAAATGTGGAAATGATGATGGGGAAAGGAGAGTTTGTTAACTTGTTTGCCGTGATTGTCTTCCTTGTGTGTACTCAATTGTTGCTTCCTTCTATTGTTCAATACTTGTGTATGGCTTGAGGTTACTCAGGGTAAGGTTTGTTATACATACCAGTACAATTCAAATGTACTGACGTCCCTTTTGCCGGGGGCGCTACATTCGTGTTATGATTGTAGGTGGATCCGCAGCAGGTACTCCAGCACACCGATTGTAGCTCCCCATTCGTCTTCCATCAGCTTTTTCGGTGAGCCCCACTCCTCTCGGGGCCCTGCGTGGCTCAGGCCGCGTGTGTACGGAGTTTTATTTTGATTTTGTGTAAGGTATAGTCGGAGCCTTGTTGCCAGCATTCCTGTATTATTCTTCAGTTACGTTTAGAGGCTCCGTAGACAGGTTGTGGGTAGTGTCGGGCATGGGAATTTAAAAGAGAAATATTGATGTTTGGCAATGATGTATAAAGCTTGTAATTCCTTTATTATGGCGAATGATGTTGCTAATGAAAAAAAATGAAATGGAAACCGTTATTGATATGTTTAAAGAATTTGGTTAATGGAGTCCATCTCCTATTTATTCATGAGTTAGTTTGGGTAGGATGAAACCTAACATGCTTGCTCAGTCGGGTTTACTCGGTTGAGCGCCGATCGCGCTCCTCGGATTTTGGGGCGTGACAAACTTGGTATCAGAGCCTAAGATTTTAAAGTATCCTAGGATGCCCCGGAGCCGTGTCTAGTAGAGTCCTTCTTATCGGTGTGTTGTCGACCACATCTATAAGTTGGATGCTATTAGAACATTTAGGAATTTCACCCTTCTTTGATACTCCAATCGTGCAATAGAGCTCAAGTTAGGAAGATAATTTTCTCTCTAAGTCGTATTCTCAAGATTGGTAATCTTGATGCCATAATCCGCGAATTTGAGGTATGTAAGGAGGGATTGATCCCATCATTGAGTCTGAGTGGATTGCCCAAGGACTTGTTAGGAGAATGTATTGAGATGTGGATGGATTGGTAAAACATATCGCTAAGAGGGGAGTGTCCTTGTCCCTATAGATGTCTCTGCACTATCAGATTATATGTTATATCAGTATGTTACCTATGTACGTTAAGGATGTAGAGTCGAGGGGTATCGATTAAGCTATTGCCCTATCAACCTAACGTTGTTAAGTGAGTCAAATAAAAACTTCTACTCATTGTGTATGTACATCCATATTGAAGAGTTCTCATAAATGTGGTCTTACCAAGATGTTGAAGAACAAAACGTTTCGTGTATCGACTCTTTGAACGAGATGCACTATTTGTGAACCCACTCTATTATGAATTCTCTTATTTACATTCTTGTGGAATTAAGTCCTATAATTATGCCCTTGAATTGAGTTATAACACTAGGATTGATATTTCCTATTTGCTTTTCATAAATTCTCACCGAGGTACTATATCCGATGAAATCCTTACGGAATCTTTTATTTAAATTGGACAAAATCTACTCTCTTGTGCCTCTACATGCTCCGTCGTAAAACTTACCTATGTGGTGCCAACTTCCATTCAGAGCATCCCAGTGTTGCGATCCTTTTCGAGTCACCCTTTTACTCATTTGTGTATATGGCTTGTATAATTTGAACAGTCAATCTACTCTCTTGCGAATACCAACATGAAAGTTTCTCACTGCCTAGTAACATAAGAGCGTACCTTAACACCTCACATGAGTGCATGTCAATCGAAATGGTCACTGTGTGCATGAATATAAAGTCTCTCTAAAAAATTGAGATCCTCTCGTCCACGTCATATGAAGATAATGTGTCGCCATAACTTTTGTGCCCACTTGGGACATCCCGTAGTAAGTGGCTCACCTTGTCCTGGTATTGTGGTTGCTCGTGGCATGGTCGTATATTGCAGTTGAGAGCTAATATAGCGAAAGCGTGTCCAACTTATAACGAATGTTTATCTCCTCCTTACACCTCCACGACATGTGTTAATCGTGTTCTTTAGTTAGTGAACTCATTATGCTAGTTTTCCCACACTCGTTCGATAACCATGGGAGAAAATATCCTTCTATAAGTCATTGTAACACTTTCTATCTCGTAAGGGCCCTTGCTAGGCTCTCTGTCAAGACCAAGCACATCTTTGGGGGTTATCATAGCACAACGTCAGTTTCTCATGTTTTTTCTGTCTTTCATCAGCATCTGGGTAGTTCCCAAGTTAAAAATCTATGAAGAACTCATTAAGGGTATCATCAAAACCCTCCATTATCATTCTATACTATCTCATTGGGTTCCCATATCACTTCAAGTTCATCAAGGGTTGATAGCATGTCGCAATTGCTGAGATCCAATGATCTCCTCTCGACAATGGATTATCTACACATGTGCTAGTCCAACGTTCTCTCATCAGACTAACTCTCGCCTATAGGTTTTGGGATGACCAAGGAGAAATACACCTAGTGACACATTCATATGTAAAAGCCTTTCTCTCGATCATGCCTTATAACATCTCCCAATATGGCTCGTAATAGCTGGTTGTATAGAAGTGTGTTGTAGTGCTTCATTATGAAGTTGAGTTGCTAAATATAATTGGATTTTTGAATTCTGGAATTATACATCACGTGACTTCATAGAGAGAAACCTTGTAGTTTCTTATAATCTCTTTATATTACCACCATTCCTAATGGTTACAATGTAAAGGTTACTTCCATAAGGCTTTTTTCCTTTGTTTTCAGTTGACTTGCATCGTATGTTGTGTACTCGTAATCTTCGATACGATATTATCTCGATGTCTCGACTAGCTATCCAGCGATATGGTCTGATTTAATTAATCTTACTTTTATGTACTCTACAAGCGCCTTGGGAGTGGGTAAATTTCCCCTTTTCTACAAGACTTCTAATGTCTTCAACTCTGTTTAAGCTTGTCAATTCCAAGTGGTGCTCTTAGTCGTGATGCCTTACCATCCATTTTTTATCTGATAACTCTCATTTTATGTTTCATGACATCTAAGGAGAAAGTCTTATAGCATCAAGAGTGGGGATATATTCCTTTATTAAGAATCAATAATCTATGCTGGTACTCCTTGTAGATGCTCTTCTAATGATCATTTACCTGCTTTGCTTGTCCCTGTGACTAGATAACCCAGGTTACTTCTCCTCGATAAATGCATTAAGACGTCTCATTCTTTCGAAATTATCCATATGGGCACTTTGAGGTCTTGTCTTATACCAACTCGTAATGGTTTTAAGTACCTTCTCGCCATTGTTATGGATTTTCTAGGACTACGAGGCTTGTCTCATGGGTTTCAAAAGTAATGATTTTCCTTAAAGCTTGGGATTCAATTGCCACGATTTCAAACCAAAGCGTATACCTTTTTTCAAAGTCTTAAATGGGTCGGATTGGTTGGGTTACGTGGCTTCCTTCTCACTCGACTTCTAGAATAATTGGCTATGTGAGTTTCATGTGAGGATAGTTTTGCTACCCTTAGTATTACACCTCCTTGGGAGGATAGGAGTGTCATTTGTCTTTCTCCCTGGGGCATCATGTTAACCATTAGAACGCCTCTAACCAGTACATGAATTCATCCCAACATTTAGTTGTCCTAGCTATGTGGTTTTACTCGTGAAAGGGAGAGATTAGATGCCTTCAGATTTTTTTGCACATATCATGAGCATATTTATTTGAAAGACTAAGTTGTCGTATCTTTAGTTCTCGCATATAGGATCAACTATCATGGCGGGTTAAGTTGTTTGAGGATATGACAATCTCATAAGTGTACGACTTCCCTTCATCCTCACAGGCTTGTTGCATAGATTTCGTGTGTCAGGTAATGTTAAGATTGTAATTCAACAGCATGTATTTTGAAACCCGTATAACGTTCAAGGTGCCAGAGTATTCTTATTCTTGATAAACGGATTTTCCCTACACTCTAGAAAACAAGTGTTTCACTTGCTCGAGTATTCCTCCTTAGTGGTTCCTATTGCCAATGTACGAGTTACCCCTATGACTTATTTGTCTGATAATTGATGTCCTCATAATAATTAACCACGTCAGTATTGTTAGAAGTAATCTTCTGTGTCTCTTGGCATATAACCTCATGAAAAGCTCCGCTCAGCACATTAATGGATTCCTGAATAACTCTAGTCTGATCTTGCACTCTGTTGTTCCTCATTGCATTAGATTCATTGAGTGTTGTAAGTTCAGACGAGTCAAAGATGAAGCTTCATAGTGTGATCACATATATATTTGATAGGTAATTTCATGGTCAGTTTATGATAGCACATCCTAGGGTAATTGTTGAAGGTCATCGAGGGTTTAGTGTAAGTGTTCGCCTAGCGATTTAGAGTTTGGAGGTTGAGCAGGCTATTCTCAATGTTTTCCCCTGAGTATGTATGTGAGTTGATAATAAAGGTAGCATAAGTTTATACCACCGTAGGCCGCACTAGGAGTATGGAGTGTTCCCATGGTTGTTGCCATATATTCTGTGGATTCCCATGTCTATGACTAAGAAAGTAAGTGGAGATCAATTGTGTATCATTCTGGTGGAAATTATTGAAGGTGGAGATAGTGATAGTTAGATTATGCGAGATATATAATTGTTATCCTCGTTAACTAAGTTTAAGGGTCGAAATTGTTCATTTGAATGTATTCTGGCGAAGGCTGTATATATAAGAGGCCATTGAAGGCCGAGGGTATTATGGAGATAAAATATTTTCTCTTGATTGCATAGCAGTTGGTTTTGATTTGAAAGGTACCTTCTAGGTGTTATGATTTAAAAATGTGCGGTCCATGCCCAGGTATCATAGTGATAAAGTAGTATTTGCAATGCCGAGGTCCTTTTCTTCGATGTATAATTATTGTGGTACTTTATCAAGTTGAGGAAGCCACTTGGAAAGCGGAAGATGAAATGAAAGAAGAATATCCACATCTGTTTGAACAAGTCTAGTAGTGATCGTGCGAATTTTTATCACTAAGCAAACTGATGTTGTGTTCCATTTGGTGCAAAGGCACCCCATATCTTCCCTAAATGCTAAACTATTGGAATTCTTCAAGTTGTGCCAAAAATTGTATGTGTTTTAATTATTTGAGTCATATGCAAACCCTTCTTGGTAAATGAAAAGTTTTGTAAGAACCCATGTGATGAGTAATTGGCTTATGATAGTATAGGTTGGTAATGATTAATTTACGTGAGTATAGTGAATTGAAGAGGTTAAAGTATATGGTATTCATTGTAGTAATCAAACTATGTGATTGAATGTGTGCAAGTGTTGAGGAAATGAATGGTATACCAGTTGTAGGGATGATAGGAGTTGTGTAATGGTTCTTGGAAATGTGTTTCGGGGGCTCTCTGACAGGTAGATATGTCCGTAATACAAAGGAAACTCTGGCGAAATTTTTCTAAAAATATGGGAGTTAGTGAAAATTTTGAGAGTTTGCATATCATGTTTTTCAAACCAACTGATTTTCAAAAATCCTCATTCGAGGACGGATGATTTTAAGTGGGGGAGGATATAAGGCCCCGTAAAATTTTTTGCTTAAAACCTAGTAGCTCATAGTGCCAAGGTCCGAATATGTGTTACGAAGGTGTAGAAATGCGGTCCAGAATGTGGTCGCATAATCGAAATGCGGACCGCGTATCTGCTGCAGATTGAGCAGAACGTTGGTTATAATTAAAGTCAGTTATGCGGTCGAAATGCGGTCACATAACCGCATTGCGGACCGCATAGTCGTTGCATACTTTCCGTTGAGTTTTGTGAGGGTCAGTTCTGCGGTGCACTTTGCGACCGCAGAATATGAATGCGGACTGCATTCTTACCACAGACTGAGTCAGAGTGTTTAGTTTCTGGAGAGCATTTTGCGGTCCATTATGCAGACCTCATGTTAACTCTGCGATCGCAAATGCGACCGCATACTTGACTCGGGGCTCCAATTTTCTAATTTTTAACCCGACTCCCATATCGATATATCTGGTGTTATAGCTCATTTTGAACATTCTTCTGAGCACTTCTAGAGAGTGAGAGAGGGTTTCTAGAGAGGTAAAGTCTCCCCATCAAATTACTCCATAAGGTATGACAAAATCCTTGAAGAAAATCAAGTGAAGATCC
>MU670319.1:60228-72304 GCA_026770625.1 Nicotiana glauca
TTGTGATTGTGAATGTGTTATGCGGCAAGGACTGTGGAACATATGATAGAGAGGAATCGTAATTGGTGAAATTGAAATAACTGTGATAACATCCCTTGTGGATAGTCGTGGAAAACTATTGTTGTGATCTAAATGGTATAACGGGCTGTTGAAAAAGATGAAAATGGTGTGGATAGTCACCTAAACCTTATGTGAATTGTTGTTATGGTTATCCTTGTGAATTATTATTGTTATTGTTCTATGTGAATTGTTGTTGTGGTTGTGTTGTTTGTGAATTGTGAAATGTACGGTGGGATCGGGTTGCGCGCCGCAACACGAAGTAATAAGGTGAGGTTGTGGTGATAAGGGTGGCCGAGGTAATAAGGGTGACCGGGGTAATAAGGGTGGAAAAGTGATCGATATCACTATTGAAATGCAATATGAGAACATTGTGAAATTGAAAATGTAGAAATTATGATGGGGAAAGGAGAGTTTGTTAACTTGTTTGTCGTGATTGTCTTCCTTGTGTGTACTCAATTGTTGTTTCCTTCTATTATTCAATACTTGTGTATGGCTTGAGGTTACTCAGGGTAAGGTTTGTTATACATACCAGTACAATTCAAATGTACTGACGTCCCTTTTGCCGGGGGCGCTACATTTGTGTTATGATTGTAGGTGGATCCGCAGCATGTACTCCAGCACACCGATTGTAGCTCCCCATTCGTCTTCCATCAGCTTTTTTGGTGAGCCCCACTCCTCTCGGGGACCTGCGTGGCTCAGGCCGCGTGTGTACGGAGTTTTATTTTGATTTTGTGTAAGGTATAGTCGGAGCCTTGTTACCGGTATTCCTGTATTATTCTTCAATTACGTTTAGAGGCTCCGTAGACAGGTTGTGGGTAGTGTCGGGCATGGGAATTTAAAAGAGAAATATTTATGTTTGGCAATGATGTATAAAGCTTGTAATTCCTTTATTATGGCGAATGATGTTGCTAATGAAAAAAAATGAAATGGAAATCGTTATTGATATGTTTATAGAATTTGGTTAATGGAGTCCATCTCCTATTTATTCATGAGTTAGTTTGGGTAGGATGAGACCTAACATGCTTGCTCAGTCGGGTTTACTCGGTTGAGCGCCGATCGCGCTCCTCGGATTTTGGGGCGTGACAGTTGGTTACCCCAATTGCCCTGGGATAGCCATTGTTGTTGTTGGTTGGAAGAATTGCCTCTTTGGCCTTGGTAATTATTCACATATTGCACCTCTTCATTTTGCTCATCATAGCCATCATCTTGAAATCCACTACCATCATTGTCAAATTGATTTGAATTCCCTTGGTTCTTTTGACCTCTTCATCTTCTTTGGTTCACTAGCATGTTAACACACTCCAAGCATTCACTTGGCGAGGATTTTGGACTTGTTGCAACTGTGCATTTGCTAGTTGGTTCATGGTAGTTATCAACTCCGCAATCGCCTGCCCATGATCATGTAATTCTGTGTGCAAATGAATAATTGTGGGGTCACCCTAGGGCACATTGGCTCTACTTTGACATGCGGAGGATGTATTTGCTATTTCATCAAGAATGGCACAAGCTTCATCATACGTCAACTTCATAAAACTACCCCCAGCCAATTTGTTCACTATGCATTGATTCATTTTATTGATGCCCCGATAGAAGGTTTGTTGTATCATCGCCTCTATCATATCATTATTGGGGCATTCCTTCACCATAGTTCCATACCTCTCCCAAATCTCATGTAATGGTTCGGTGGGTTCCTGCCTGAAGGCTAAGATCTCATCCCGTAGTGCTTCCATGTGCCCTGGTGAGAAAAAATTGGCAATGAACTTATCCGCCAACTCATCCCAAGTTGTGATGGAATGGTTGGGAAGTTTCTCAAGCCAATCCAATATTTTCCCCCTAAGTGAGAAAGGGAAAAGCCTCAATCGAAGTGCATCTTTGGACACATTGGTCTGCTTGCTCCCCCAATAAGTATCCACGAACCCCTTGAGATGTTTGTACGCATTCTGAGTGGGAGCACCTGTGAAATACCCACGCTGCTCCAATAATGTCAGCATTGCATTGGTTATCTGAAAATTGCCCGCCCAAATCAGGGGCGGAACAATAGCACTCGCATCGCCTTGGTTGGGAAGAACTCTGGGAGCCACTCTTGGAGGTGGCAGAGGAGGGTCTGAAATATTGTCATCTGCATTGGCATGGCAGCCTCTACATTGTCGTTGAGGTACAAGAGGCACCTCTTCATCTCCATTGTCATCTACCTCTTCCCCCGCATTCATATTTCCAAGAGGGTCATTAGCATTTAAAGCCATTTTTTGTACCTTAAGTATTGACATGCACAAATTTGTAACAAAAGAACGAAAGAAGAACAAAACACAAATATAACTAAATAGCTAGCCAAAACTGTTAGCTCCTCGGCAACGGAGCCAAAAAGGTGATTGCGGCCTACTCCGCACTACTAATTAAGTAGCGAGAGAGGGTCGGAGCAGCTTTTACCTGATTTAGGATCAGCATCGATATCCATAGAGAGCTAGAATTTGGAACCGAGTATCTATCTAGTGTAGAGATGTGTATGTGTTCCAAATTACACTTCTAACCATTTTTGGGGTTTTTGTTTAACTTCTAATTTTATCAAACTACAATTTGTAATTGCAACTAAATTATGCTAAGAATTATAATGCTACGGGTTGTTCAAATGGTTTAAAAGGCACTAGGGTAGTGACTTCCGCCTAGGTGGTCAATTGGAAGATACTTGAATCTAAGGCACGTTTGACATATTTGGGGATTATGTTATAACCGTTGCACGACTTTACCCACTCTACACCTCTGGGTGGTTCGATTGATTTTGTCTGAATTGGCTTTCTCTAGACCAATTGGGTATGCAAATTTGTACAAGCAACTAGGGTTCAAGTCGGGTATTACTCTCTCGAGGTTTAACCTTTAATTGGGGCTATCAATCTCTTGAGTACTCCCCAATTTCTTGTTGGACCAATTTCGGAGTCTTAGGCTCTCTTTCTCGAGAAGAGCTCAAGTCAACTCAATACAAACTAGTGTTTGCAACTACTAATTCAGCAATTTATCATGAAATTGGCCCAAATAACAAACACAAATAGTCAATTTAGCCCTAAAATACAAGACCCATCAATTACCCACACAAGGATTGAGCCACAACCCTAGCGTATGGGTCTAGCTACTCATAATTAAAAAAGAAAAGCAAGAAATAGATGAAGAAAAAGTCATATTAATTAATCACTAAGTTAAACAACAAGATTCAATTATGAAAAGTAGATTAAATTGCCCAAAATGGCTTAGAAAGTCGAACCCACGAGCTCAGCTAGTTAATTACAATATTTGATACCCTAAAAATGGAAAAGAAGCTATTTATACTAGGCTAAAAATCTGGACAAAAATATCCCTGGGGGGTTAGTGCGGACCGCGGTCCGCACTATGGCTTTGGACTTGAAAAATAGCTCTCCGAACCTTGGCATCGTGGACAGCAGAGAATGGACTGCGGCCGCGGAGGCTTGTAGTACGGTCCGTACAGAATGGACTGCGATCGCATTGGCTTGACACCCTAAAATTTTAGCTCTGTGATTCTCCTCAGTGTGGACCGCAGAGAATGGAATATGGCCGCGTTGATCACAGTGCGGTCACACTACCTCTTTGCCTGAAAATCAGCTCTCTGAATCTCCCAGTGCGGATCGCACAAAGTGGTGTGCGGCCACACTGGGCCTGTTGTGCCTGAGCTTGTCTTGTCTTTGGCACTTGTGCAAGTTTCACTTCTTTTGAGCTAATCTTTGACATCTTGTCCTTTTGTTGATCAAACCTGCAATCAAGTACAACTTGTGAGCCTTTTTGGGAATATTTTGTATGAATTTATAATCAAAGAATTAGCAAGAAGGAGTACAAAATGCATCAAAATTCCTAGTTATCACATGTCCCATGTCAACAAATATAAAGTCGAGTAAGGTAAGGGGACTTCCTTGAAGCTCAATCATGATCAGAGACGGTGCCAGGATCAAGGTGACATGCTCGTCCTAGTGCTCGAAGCCATCCCATAATCTTTTTCTCCGACTTGGCTTATTGAGTGGTCATAGTGTCAACTCAGGTGCCCAGGTCAGTGACAGAAGTGCGGAGACCAACCATTTCTTGTTCTAGGGATGTCAGTTGGGTATTTCGGCAGAGCTGTGATGGGCCTGCCTCATCAGTTCTCGGAGGTGGTGGGATAGCAGCAATCTCAGCAGCCTTGTCCACTTTATCATCATCCTCAACGATCACCACTAGATCTCTCCCAATTGTGATTTTGCTCACCCGGAACGGGGCTTTCAATGGCAATTTTCCATCAACTCTGAGGTTTTTAGGGACTCTAGTAGCACGGCACAGCTTGGTAATCAGAGAAGGGAAGTAAAAACCTTTGAGTATCTCAGGTGAGCGAATGAACGTCTCATCATGGAGGAGCCGGGCAACATCAAAATCCTGGTGGGTCATAAGACTGTATATAGCCGCTTCCCGTGGCCCATTGACATCGGTCGTGTTGCTGGAGGGTAACAAGCGGCTATTGATAATTGTGAGCCTCCCAATTAAGAGACTGTGAGTTCAATGTTATCAGATGCTTATACATATAAACTCCCTGTCAGGCGCACATATTACATTAATAATTTATGCCCAATCGACCCTTGGGTGATGATAAGCAATGTATGTATCCATATCCCTCATGAATACTGGTAGTCGGTACACCCAGCGGATGGCCTCGAGGGATGCATTTACCCGGGTCTTGCGTACTGTGACAACCCTATTTTCATATTCCGGGTAGTTAGCATAGAATTCCCTTACCATCTGTACATTCACCTCCTTCGGTTCCTCAAAGAAGATGTCCAGCTGACACCTCCTCAACTCATTGAATATATTTGGGCATTCTACTTGCAAAGCTTCTCGGTCAATATGCACCTCTGGTAACAATTTCTTTGACGTCTTGGCATTATACCGGTCCTTAGCTTGCTTAGAGACAAACCTAGCACGGTCAAACTATTCCGCACTAGGTTGACCCCGAGCTCGTGAAGAACTGTCGAGACCACTAGCGGAGGACCCTTTTGTGCGTCTCTTCCTAGATTGTTTCATTGTACCTGTCAAACACAGAATCTCCTATCAGTAAGGGTGTGAGTTGTGTGAACCATGGGTGGTTACTCAGACTTCACCACTTCCATGGTCACATTAGCCCTTAGAACTCCATTGGGGCAATTTCATAAACACCTTGTGAGCAAGGCACTATCCTAAAATAGTAGCCCTCGTGGATACTTCAATTCATCCCCCAAATCAACAATCTGAACTTCTCCAATTCACCCCACAACAATTAGTCTAACACCCACAAACATACATATCCCTACAACAGTGTGCACACACCACTTGACAACATTTTGCACATAACCCATTAGCAAGCAACAATAAAAACGAAAATCAAAAGAAAAAACAAAAAACAAAAAAATATCTACAAGAAATACTACACAATTAAAATATGGACTATCATTAAAACTAAAATAAAAATACAATAGAAGAGATGGAGAAGCATGCCATACCTGTGATGAGCAGAGAGTGAGAGGAATGGAGGTTGGGGGAGGTGGGTTGGGTTATGGGAGAAGTGAAGAAGAAGAAGAAAAGAGGAGAGGAGATGATGTTTTAGGGTTTAGAGAGAGAGAGAGATGGGGAACGTGAGGGGATGGGCGAGTGTTTTGATATTATTAAGGGATGGGTTAGAAAATTAGAAAATAAAAGAAGAAAAAGAAAAAAATTGAAATTACTTACCTGGGCAATGAAACAGCAAACTGCCGTGGTCGACTGCGGTCCTGCCGCGGCCGCGGTGAGTTAATAACTCGAGGCAGAATGTTCTTGTCTCACCGCGGTCGCGGTGGGTCGAGCAAATTTAAGGCAGACTACTCGTCATTTACCGCGGTTGCGGTGTGAGGAAATTTATTTTTTCTTATATATATAAAGTTACATAAGAAAAAAAACATTCGCGGGTTGCCTCCCACACAGCTCCTGATTTAACGTCGCGCCACGACTCAGATAAGCGCATTTACGGTTCGCTCGACCTCTGAGGTTCTATCAGGTGAATCTCTGTAACTTCATTTGGTTCATTTATGACTACATATAGTTTTAATCTTTGCCCATTGACTCTAAATGTGTGAGAGTCTTTCTCTGAGGCAATCTCTGCAGCCCCTGAAGAGAATACTTTGACCTCTCAAAATGGATCAGACCATCGTGACTTGAGCTTACCCAGGAAAAGCCTTAATTTGAGTTATAGAGCAATACCTTGTCCCCGGGGTTGAAATGTCGCTCAACAATGTTTTTTTCGTGCAACCTCTTCATTATTTCCTTGTAAAACCTTGTGCTCTCAAAATCTAGATATCTAAACACGTCAAGCTCATGCAATTCAGTGATTCTCGTTATGCTCGCAGCCTCAATGTCTAGGTTCATTTGTTTTAGTGCCCACCACGCTTTATGTTCAAGTTCCACTGGCAAGTGGCAGGCCTTCCCGAACACCAACTTATATGGTGACATACCAATCGGTGTTTTAAAAGCAGCTCTATAAGCCCAGAGTGCATCATCTAGCTTTTTTGCCCAATCAGTTCTTGTGACGTTTACCGTCTTGGTCAATACACTCTTTATCTCTCTATTAGACACTTCCACATGTCCACTGGTCTGTGGATGATAAGGTGTTTGCACCTTGTGGTATACATCATACTTCGCTAGCAACTTCTCAAAGGCTGGGTTACAGAAATCGGTGCCTCCGTCACTAATAATAGCTCTCGGGGTCCCGAAACAAGTGAATATATTATTCTTCAAAAACCCCACCACCACTCTTGCATCATTAGTAGGCAATGCTGCAGCTTATACCCATTTCGACATGTAATCTACAGCAACAAGTATGTACTTATTGCCAAAGTAGCTGATGAAGAGGCCCATGAAGTCAATCCCCCAGAAATCGAACACTTTAACCTCTTGAATTGCGTTTATAGGTATCTCATGGTGACGAGAAATGTTCCCGGTTTGCTGACATTCATTACAACCCTTCACCCACGTATTTGCATCCTTAAACACTATTAGCCAAAAGAAACTGTCATTTAGCACTTTTGTGGCTGTCCTAACTCCTCCAAAATGCCCTCCATATGCTGATGCATAACATGCATGAAAAACAGAAGATTGTTCTATCTCGGGGACGCACCTCCGAATCATATTGTCAACACATATTCGAAACAGATAAGGTTCATCCCAATAATACATGCAGTCATGATAAAACTTTTTCTTTTGTAGAGAGGAAAGGTCATAGGGAACTATACCGCCGGCCAGGTAATTTTCAAAGTCTGCATACCGTGGCACTTCCTCAAGACTTGTAGCGAGAAGTTGCTCGTCTGGAAAGTTTTCAGAATATCCTTAACCTCAACTGAGTTTTCAGCTCCCTCAAGTCCTGATAGTTGGTTAGTGACTTGGTTTTTTGTGCCCTTACGGTCACAAATTTCGAGGTTGAACTCTTGCAGTAACAGCACCCAACGAATCAGGCGCGGTTTAGACTCCTTCTTCTTAATCAGGTACCTGAGAGTTGCATGATCAGTGTATACAATTACCTTAGAGCCAATCAAGTATGATCTGAATTCGTCGAAAGAAAACACCACAACCAACATCTCCTTTTCAATCACAGTGTAGTTCAGATAGGCTCCACTCAGCATTCTACTGGAATAGTAGATTGGATGCATTAGCTTGTCTTTCCGATGTCCCATCACTTCCCCCACTGTGTAGTCACTAACGTTACACATGAGTTCGAATGGTTGCTCCCAATCGGGGGCAACAATGATGGGTGTTGTGACTAGCCTCTTTTTTAACTCCTCGAATGCTGCCCTGCAATCATTAGAAAACAAGAAGGGGTGATCTTTTTCTAATAACTTACAGAGAGGGTTGGAAAGGTTTGAAGTCTCTTATGAATATCCAGTAGAAGCCGGCATGCCCGAGGAAACTTTTGATTGCCTTGACTGAAGATGGAGATGGAAGCTTTGCTATTATGTCAACTTTAGCGCGATCCACCTCGATTCCTTTACTTGATACCCGGTGTCCCAAGACTATGCCCTTTTGTACCATGAAATGGCACTTCTCCCAATTAAGAACCAGGTTAGTCTCAATACACCGTTTCAGCACACGAGTTAGATTTATAAGGCACTCATCGAATGAGTTCCCCACCATTAAGAAATCATCCATGAATACCTTCATTATTTCCTCTACCATGTCAGTGAATATGGCCATCATGCACCTTTGGAATGTGGCGGGTGCATTTTATAGGCCAAACGACATCCTCCAAAAAGCATAAATGCCATATGGGCAAGTGAAGGAGGTCTTTTCTTTATCCTATGGTACAATGGAGATTTGATTGTCTCTTGAGTACCAATCCAGAAAACATAAGTGAGACCTCCCTGCCAATTTGTCTAGCATCTGATCAATAAAGGGAAGTGGGAAGTATTTACAGGTGGCCAGACTTAACTTTTTGTAGTCCATGCGAATTCTCCAGCCCGTGATAGTTCTCGTAGAGATCAGTTCATTGTTATCATTTTTTACTATCGTCATGCCACCCTTCGTAGGCACACATTGCACTGGGCTAACCCAGCTGCTGTCAGAGATTGGGAAAATGATTCTCGCATCCAACCACTTTATCACTTCTTTCTTCACCACTTCCTTCATGCTGGGGTTCAGCCTTCTTTGGTGTTCCCTGAAAGGTTTGTGTCCCTCTTCTGGTAGAATTTTATGCATACAATAGGCGGGGATGATCCCCTTAATGTTTGCCATGGTCCACCCAATGGCAGTCTTACACTCCTTGAGTACCTGCAAAAGTTGGTTTGCCTGCACATCTAAAAAACTATATGAGATAATAACAGGTAATGTGGAGTTAGGTCCAAGGAACTCATATTTGAGATGGGCGGGCAGTGGCTTCAATTCTAGCTTTGGTGGTTCTTCAATGGATGGCTTGGCTGGAGGAGTTTCTCTTTTTTCTAAGTGTAGGGGCTCAAATCTAAGAGTTCTATCCCAGAACCCTCTGCCCTCTAAATTCAATACCCATTCCGCCAGTTCTTCCCCGTTCACCTTATCTAAATTTACCGGACATGCAGCAAGAGGGTCCTCAATAGTCAGCATCTCATCATCAGCTTCTACGATTACATCCACGGCATCAATAAGAGAACAATTGACAAATTCACTTGGTCGCCTCATAGATTTCTGCACATTGAATGTTATCTCTTCATTGTTCAACCTCATCTTGAGCTCCCCCGTCTCATAATCAATTAGAGCTCTCCCAGTGGCCAAGAACGTCCTTCCCAAAATTATGGGAATCTCTAAATCCGCCTTGAGATCTAGAATCACAAAATCTGCAGGGAACACAAATTTCCCTACCTGCATCTTCACATCATTCAAGATACTAGAGGGTCTTTTCACGGTCCTATGAACCAGCTGCAACAACATAGAAGTGGGTCTAGCTCTTCCAATCCCCAACCTCTTATAGATCGCCAATGGAATAAGACTTATGTTAGCCCCCAAATCACACAGTGCTTTGGCGAAAGCAAAATTACCCATGGTACATGGAATTGTGAAACTCCCTAGATCAAACAACTTCTCAGCAATTGGTCTCGTTACCACCACAGTTCAGGTCTGAGTTAATGTCACCATACCAAGTCTTGGAAATTAAACTTTCGGGACATCAAGTCTGTCACGCCCTAAAAACCGAGGAGCACGACCGGCGCCCAACCGAGTAAACCCGACTGAGCAAGCCTGTTAGGTTTCACTCTACCCAAACTAATCCATGAATAAATAGGAGATGCACTCCATTAATCATGCTTAGTAACTATTTCATTAACAACTTCCATTTCATTTCCATTATAAGCTTAAATCATAATTATCAAAATATTACAAGTTTTATAAATTTTTGCCAAACATCAGTATTTCTACTTTAATTCTAATACCCGACGCTACCCACAACCTATCTACGAAGCCTCTAAAACAACTAAAGAGTAATGTAATATGGAAATGCCAGTAACAAGGCACCGGCTATACCTCAAATATAAAGTACATAATAAACAGATGAAACAGGACCCTGAAATGAAGTGGGGCTCACCAAGTTAGCTAAAGGGATGATGCGGCACTAGCTGCGACCAACACTGCCTGCCATAGAAACACCTACATCCATTTAAAGACATAGCGCCCCCGACAAAAGAGATGTTAGTGCCATCGAATAGCACTAGTATATATAACTAAACACAAGAATAAGAAATCATAAGTATAACTCGACACTTTAAACGATCACCACATTGCCAAAGAAAGGAATCATACAACTTTCACATCATATTTCCATAGTTTTTAGTTTGGGCATTCCATACTATTCATCATTTGTTTCCAATACCACCGCTACCTTGAGCAGAGTCTAATCTCGACTCGATCGGCTAGGTTGCCTCATTTGAGACATACATTTCAATCACAATCTCATTTTCCCTTTTTCCGAAATTCATTCACAACACCACCGTTATCTAGAGTGGAGTCCGATCTCGGCCCGATCTGCTAGGCTGCCTTACCAAGGCATAGTTCTCTTCTCATTAATTAATTCATTTCACATATATCATTTCATAGGCACTTGGGGCCACAACTTATCACATCATTCTTGGCACTAGGCCACATTTTTACAGTATTCCCAATTTTAATATTAGCTTTGCCATTTAGGATAGTAGGTGCTCCCAAGAGCAATTTAAATTGTAAGCATGGATAGGACTTCACATATATGGAACAATATATGCAACTTCAATCTCGATTTAAGGTCAAACATTTCAATACATAATTCATATCTTTGCCCCTTTCAAGTTATCAAGATAGCTCGTTGATCATGTTGAGACACATTTTTCACACATATAAGGTTACAACACTAATCCATGTAAATAACAATCAATGCAACAATTCAACTTTAATCTTACCATATTCACACAAATACCGATGAAGCTCAATTTCTAAAAGATGGGGTTTTAGCCATACATACCTTGTTTAGGCTTTCCTTAAGTTACTACGACGTTCCAAAATTTCTAGCAATCCCAATCTACTTTGAGATAAAAAAAATTGAACCCAAATTAGGAAGGTATTCATGATTTTAGCTCATTAGAGCATTTTATCATATACTAGTTGAGCATCTTGATTTTAAATCTCTTTCACAAGGTTTCCTTCATTCCCTAAACCAATCTCTACTGATTTATGTTCAACAATCTTCCCACAAACCTAATTTGTACATGCATGTATACATAATGATATTACCCAAGAATCAAACCTCAATAATCCCATCTTATACCCAAAACTCAAAATTAAAGTCTAATGTATTGAACCTTACCTCTTAGATGAAGAACTTGAGATTGGGTTCTTTGATTCTTGAAGATTGATGCAAGATTGTATGATTTGAATGTTGGGTTCCTCCTTATCTCTCTAAAATTCTCTCACCTCTCTCTAGAATGCTCATGAAATCACCCCAAAATGAACCCCAAAGCCTATATATTAAAATGGGGTTGGGTGATGAAAATAGGAAGATTAACCCTACGAATTCGGGTCTGCGGTCCATTATGGGTATGCTGGCCGCAAACGCGTCGCAAAACTCGGTGCCCAAAACTGGGCTACACTGGTCCAATTTGCGACCAGATTTGTGATCGCAGATCGGTTATGCGGACCACATAATGGTTTTTGCGATCGCATATCTGACACAGGAGCGCATTTTTTCAGCCTTTGGTAATTTGATCATATCTTTGTGTAGGAATGTCCAATTGACGAAAAGTTTGAAGAGTTAGAAACTAGACTCAAAGACATTTCATTTGATAGGTTATTCAACACATAAAACCTTATAAATATTTAGATATGGTCGTTCAAAGTGGGGACTTGAGCGAACTCATTTGGAATTTTAGCCTATTATGAAATTTTCCAATTTGACTTGGACTTAGGCCTCCCATTAGACCACACATTGCACATTATAAGGCTTATACACCTATTTAACAAATCCAATTGATCCCTACCATGTTAATAGCATATAAAA
>MU670319.1:77842-96445 GCA_026770625.1 Nicotiana glauca
TCTCTTTTCTCACCTATCTCAAGTCCCTAAATTTTTACTAACTCCTAAATTTTTCAAAAATTTCAGCAGAGTCTCCTTTGTAACTAGGCCTATCCACCTGCCAGAGAACCACCAAAACCATCCTAAAAACACATCCACAACTCGACAAAGCACCACAATGTTTACATCAATAATATGAACCTCAGCATTACAAGCACTACATTATCATAACGACACTTGAACATGGACTGCACATTTTTAGACCATAACACCTATAAGCTACCTTTCAAATCAAAGCTTATTGATATACAATCAAGCGAAAATAGTTTCCTTCCACAACACTTTCGGCCTTCAAGGTGGCCTCCTCAACTCGTAAGCTTCGCCATAACACATTCACGGAAGGAATCCCAACTACTAAACTTATCTAACAAGGATGACAGCTAGACACCTCGTATAAGCTAACTATCCATCAACATTCACCTTCAATAATTTACATCAGGACTATACACAAATGATCTCCACCTACCTTCTTAGACATAGACATGTGAATACACAAAATATATGGCGAACAACTATGGGAAAACTTCATACTCCTAGTGCGGCCTAATGTGGAATAAACTTATGCAAACTTTATTATCAACTCACATAACATCTTCAGGGGAAAATATTAAGAATAACATGTTCACCCTTCTAAACTCAATCTCTAGGCAAACCCTCACACTAAACCCTTGATGACTTTCGACAGTTAATCTAAGATGTGCTATCATAAACTGACCATAAAGTTACCTATCGAATATATGTGATCACACGGGGATGCTCCCTCTTTGACATGTTTGAACTTTAATATCCAATAGATTTAATGCAATAAGGAGCAACGGAGTTCAAAATCGGGCTAGAATTGTTCAGGAACCCATTAATGTACAGAGTAGAGTATTCCACGAGGTTATATGGTAAGATACACAAAGATTACTACTAATAATACTGACATGGTTAATCATTGTGATGACATTAATTATTAGACAAATGACACATAGGGGTAACTCGTACATTGGCAATAGGAATAATTAAGGAGGAATATTCAAGTAAATGACCCAGTCATCTCCTGGAGTGTAGGGAAAATCTGGTTATCAAGAATGAGAATGCTTTGGCACATTGAATGCGATATGGGTTTCAAAATACATGAATTTGAATTACACTCTTAACGTTAACTAACATAAGGAATCTATGCCGCAAGCCTATGAGGATGAAAAAAGGTTGAACACTTATGGGATTATCACATTTCAGACAGATTAACCCTTCCTGATGATTAATCATATATGAGAGAACTAAATATATGACCACCTGCCTTCCAAATCAGTATGCTCGTGTTATGTGAAAAATCTGAAGGCATCTAATCTTAACCTTTCACGAGTGAGACCACATAGCATAGGACATCCTACCATATGGATGAAATCATGTATTAGTTAGAGGCGTTCTAACAGTTAACATGATGCTCCGGGGAGAAAGACAAATGACACTCCTATCCACCCAAGGAGGTGGAATACCAAGAGTAGAAAAACTCCCCTCACATGATAATGATATAGTCAATTATTTTAGAAGTCGAATAAGGCCACGCAACCCATCCAATCCGACCCATTTAAGACTTTTGAAAAGGGTACACACTTTGGTTTGAAATCATGGCAATTTAATCTTGAACTTTAAGGAAAATCATTACTTTTTGAAACCCAAGAGACAAGCCCTCGTAGTCCTAGAAAATCGTCAACAACGGCAAGAAAGTGCTTAAAACCATTACGAGTTGGTATAAAATAAGGCCTCAAAGTGCCCACATGAATAGGTTTGAAAGAATGAGACATCTTAATGCATTTATCGGGGAAAAGTAACCTAGGTTATCTAGCCACATGGACAAGTAGAGCAGGTAGATGATTGTTTAGGAGAAGATCTCATAAGGAGTGCAAGCAATATCTTTTTATCCTAACAAAGGGAACATACCCCGACCCTTGAAGCCATAAGGCATAAAATTAGATTCACGAGGAGAGTTACCAGATGAAAATAGATAGTAAGGCAGCACAACTAAGAGCACCTCTTGGAATCGACAAGCTTAAATAGAGTCGAAGACATTAGAAGTCTGTAGAAAAGGGGAAATTTGTCCACTCTCAGGGAGCTTGTTGATTACATAAAGTGAGGTTAATTAAATCGGATCATATAGTTGGATAACTAGTCGAGACATTGAGATAATATCGCATTGAAGACCACGGGTAAACAACACATAATTCAAGACAAATGAAAAGAAAGTGAGAGAGCCTTATGGAAGTAACCTTTACATTGTAACCACTAGGAATGGTGGTAATATAAAGCGATTACAAGAAGCTACATTTTGAAAGAAGATCTTTGTATGTAGTCATGTGATGTATAGCTCCATAATTCAAAAACAAAACCAATTACATTTAGAAACTCTACTTCACAAGGAAGCACTACAGCACACTTCTACACAACCAACTATTACCAGCCAAATTGGGAGACGCTATAAGACTTGACTTAGAGAGAATCTTTGGCATACGAATGTGTTACTAGGTGTATTGCTCCTTGGTCATCCCAAAACCAAAAGGCGAGAGTTAGATTGATAAGCAAATCATTGGACTAGCACATGTGTAGATAATCCATTATCGAAAGGAGATCATTCAATCTCAGTAATTGCGGCATGCTATCAACCCTTAATGAGCTTGAAGTAAGGTGGGAACCCAATAATATAGTATAAAATAATTGTGGAAGGTTTGCAGATGTTCATAATGAGTTCTCCATGGATTTTGACTTGAGAAATACCTAGATGCTAATGAAAGACAGAAAGACAAGAGAAATAGACGTTGTGCTATGATAAGATAACCTCCAAAGGTGCACTTGGTCTTGATGGAGAGCCTAGTAAGGGTCCTTACGAGAAAGGAAGTGTTACAATGACACATAGAAGAATATTTTCTCTCATGGTTATCGAACAAGTGTTGGGAAACTAGCACAATGAATTCACTAACTAAGGAACACAATTAACACATGTTGTGGAGGTGTAAAGAGAAATTAAACATTTGTTATAAGCTGGGCATGCTTCTGCTATATTAACTCCCAACTGCAATATACGACCACGCCACGAGAAACCCTAATACTAGGACAAAGTGAGCTACTTACTGCGGGATGTCTCATGTGGACACGAAATTTATGGTGACACAAGATCTTCCTATGGCAAGGATGTGAGGATCTCAATTTTCAGAGAGACTTTATGCACACGGTGACCATTTCGATTGACATGCACTCATGTGATAGGTGTTAAGGTATGCTCTTATGTTACTAAATAGTGAGAAGCTTTCATGATGATATTCGCAAGATAATAGATTGACTTGTTCAAACCATATAAGCCATATACACAACTTAGTAAAATAGTGACTCGAGAAGGATCGCAACACTTGGATGCTTTACATGGAACTTGACACCACATAGGTAAACTTTATGACGGTGCATGCATAGGCATAAGTGGGCAGATGTTGTCCATTTCAATAAAATATTCTGTAAGAAATTCATCAGGTATAGTCCGTTGTTACGAATTTAGGGAATGCAAGTCGGAAGTATTAATCCTAGAGTCATAACTCCATTCAAGGAAACAATTATAGAACTTAATTTCACAAGAATGTAAATAAGAGGATTTGTAATAGATTGGGTTCATGAATAATGCATCTCGTTCAAAGAGTTGATACATGCAATGTTTTGTTATTCAATACATTGTTAAGACCATGTTTATGAGAATTCTTCAATATGGATGTACATATACAACGAGTAGAAATTTTGATTTGACTCACTTAATGACTTTAGGTTGGCAGGGCAATAGCTTAATTGATACTCCTCGACTCCACATCCCTGACGTACGTAGGTAACGTACTAGTATACTACATGATCTGGTGGTGCAGAGACATTAATAGGAACAAGGGTACTCCCCTTAGCAACAAGTTCTACCAATCCCTCCATGGCTATATATTTTGCTAACAAATTCTTGGGCAATCTCCCTTATATTCAATGGTGGGGGCATTCCCTCCTTTCTGCTTCCAAAATCATGAATTACGCATCTTGGGATTAAGACATAGAATGGAAATTAGCTCCCTATCTTGAGCTCTACTGCACGATCTGAGTATCAAAGAAGGGTGAAATTCCTAAATGTCCGAATAGCCTCCAACTTATAGATGTGGTCGACCACTGATAAGAAGGACTCTACTAAACACGGCTCTGAGACATCCTAGGACACTTTAAAACCTTAGGGTCTGATACAAAGTTTGTCACGCCCTAAAAATCGAGAAGCACGACCGACGCTTAACCGAGTAAACCCGATTGAGCAAGCCTGTTAAGTTTCACTCTACCCAAACTAATCCATGAATAAATAGGAGATGGACTCCATTAATTATGCTTAGTAAGTATTTCATTAACAACTTCCATTTTATTTCCATTAGCAGCTTAAATCATAATTATCAAAATATTACAAGTTCTATAAATCTTTGCCAAACATCAATATTTCTACTTTAATTCCAATACCTGACACTATACACACCCTGTCTACGGAGCCTTTAAACACAACTGAAGAGTAATGTAATACGGAAATGCCGGTAACAAGGCTCCGGCTATACCTCAAATATAAAGTACATAATAAACAGATGAAACAAAACCCCAAAACAAAGTGGGGCTCACCAAGTCAGCTGAAGGGATGATGCGACACTAGCTGCGACCAACACTGCCTGCCATAGAAACACCTACATCAATTTAAAGACATAGCGCCCCCGACAAAAGGAACGTTAGTGCCATCGAATAGCACTAGTATGTATAACTAAACACAAGAATAAGAAATCATAAGTATAACTCTACACTTTAAATGATCACCACATTGCCAAAGAAAGGAATCATACAACTTTCACATCATATTTCCATAGCTTTTAGTTTGGGGCATTCCATACTATTCATAATTTATTTCCAATACCACCGCTACCTTGAGCGGAGTCCGATCTCGACTCGATCGGCTAGGTTGCCTCATTTGAGACATACATTTCAATCACAATCTCATTTTCCCTTTTTCTGAATTCATTCACAATACCACCGCTATTTAGAGCGGAGTCCGATCTCGGCCCAATCGGCTAGGCCGCCTTACCAAGGCATAATTCCCTTCTCATTAATCAATTCATTTCACATATATCATTTTATAGGCACTTGGGGCCACAACATATCACATCATTATTGGCACTAGGTTGCATTTTTACATTATTCTCAATTTCAATATTTGCTTTGCCATTTAGGACAGTAGGTGCTCACAAGAGCAATTTAAAATGTAAGCATGGATAGGACTTCACATAGATGTAACAATATATGCAAATTCAATCTTAATTTAAGGTCTAAGCATTTCAATACATAATTCATATCTTTGCCCCTTTCAAGTTATCAAGATAGCACGTTGATCATGTCGAGACAATTTTTCACACATATAAGGTTACAACACCAATCCATGTAAAATAACAATCAATGCAACAATTCAACTTTAATCTTACCATATTCACACAAATACCGATGAAGCTCAATTTCTAAAAGACGGGGTTTTAGCCATACATACCTTGTTTAGGCTTTCCTTAACTTACTACGACGTTCTGGAATTTCTAGCAATACCAATCTACTTTGAAACAAAATAAAATTGAACACAAATTAGGAAGGTATTCATGGTTTTAGCTCATTTGAGCAATTTATCAAATACTAGTTGAGCATCTTGATTTCAAATCTCTTTCACAAGGTTTCCTTCATTCCCCAACCCAATCTCTACTTATTTATGTGCAACAATCTTCCCACAAACCTAATTTGTATATGCATGTATACATAATAATATTACCTCCAAGAATCATAACTCAATAATCCCATCTTATACCCATTACTCAAAATTAAAGTCTAATGTATCGAACATTACCTCTTATATGAAGAACTTGAGATTGGGTTCTTTCATTCTTGAAGATTGATGCAAGATTGGATGATTTGAATGTTAGGTTCCTCCTTCTCTCTCTAAAATGCTCTCACCTCTCTCTAGAATGCTCATGAAATCACCCCAAAATGAACCCCAAAGCCTATATATTAAAATGGGGTCGGGTCATTAAAATAGGAAGATTAACCCTCTGAATTCGGGTCTGCAGTCGCATAATGGACCACAGAATGGGTATGCTGGCCGCAAATGCGTCGCAAAACTCGGTGCCCAAAACTGGGCTACATTGGTCAAATTTACGACCAGATTTGCAATCGCAGATCGGTTATGCGGACCGCATAATGGATTTTGTGATCGCATATGTGACACAGGATCGCATTTTTCCAGCCTTTGGTAATTTGATCATAACTTTGTGTAGGAATGTCCAAATGAAAAATAATTTGAAGCATTAGAAACTAGACTCAAAGGCCTTACATTTGATAGGTTATTCAATACATGAAACCTTATACATATTTAGATATGCTCGTCCAAAGTGGGGACTTGTGCGAACTCATTTGGAATTTTAGCCTATTTTGAAATTTTCCAATTTGACTTGGACTTAGGCCTCCCATTAGATCACACATAGCACGTTATAAGGCTTATACACCTATTTAAAAAATCCAATTGATCCCTACCATGTTAATAGCATATAAAATATTATAATTAGTCTACGTGGCATCACAAAATCCTATATTACTCAGCGAAATTTTTTTTTTGGGGGGGCCTTACAAAGTCCTTCATCATTTTTGCATAACCATGCATCTCCTTCAAAACATCTATCAATGGAATAGTTACCTGGATTTGTTTTAGCATCTCCAAGAATTTTTTGTATTGTTCCTCTTTTTGGTACTTGGCTAGCCTCTGTGGGAATGGTGTGAGGGTTATCTTCTTCCCAATGATTTGGGTATTATCTTTGTCAGCTACCACCTCAACTACCGGTTCCTAGGCTGTCTCAGCTTCTCTCTCAGCCTCGATCTGTGTGTTGTATTCTTCCTGGGCTGGCTGTACTGTCACCTTGGTCAGTCTCGTTGACTCATCTAGCTCAATGGGCACTGGTACAAGTGTCTTAACATGTCTGCTCTCTCGAGCCCTCTCTTGCTCCAAGTCTAATTCTTTGCCATTACGTAGACTCACTACCATCAACTGCTTCGGGCCTTGATCTTTTGGATATATTTGAATGTCTGCAGGTAATGTCCCATGAGGACGATTGTTTAAAAACATCAAAATATGGCCCATCTGCACTTCACTATTCTTGATAGCTGAATCATATACATCTAGTCTTTCACTGATTTTGCATTTGACCCAATAACCTGCTACATCATTGCCTCGAGTCTAGCAAACCTATCTTCATGTCGTCCACCATGTTGCTGCTGAGGAGGACGATACCCCTGCTGCTGATTTTGATTATTGTATCCTTGTGGCCTTTGATAAAGTTCCATATTATTGGGAGGTCTCATACCTACCATATTTCCATTGTTAAACTGTGGCTGGACTAGCATGTACGGCTGATTTTGTTGGCCCCAATTTTGACCACCCTGTCTCTGGCCTCCATAATTAGACAAATAATTCATGTCCTCAGGGTAGTGATGATGATCATTTTATGTATTCCATTGGTTACCAATTGGCTGACTAATACAAAATATGCATAAGCCCCCATTGGTAATATTTACAATGTGTACCTGCTGCTTCTGCCCTGACTCTTTAACATTTTTTGTGAGTATACTCATTTGTATCATTAACGTGGCTGAGTTTTTAGCAAGAGTGTTAGATGGATCTAAGGGCACTGAGTGAACCACTAGAGTGATAGGTGCGTTCCTGATTGTCCACCCTGAATTGTGTGCCATCTTATCAAGCAGACTCTGGCTTTCTCTCTATGTTTTGCTCAAAAATGCTCCACCAGCTGAAGCATCAACATTACCCTTCACGCCATCTGCCAAACCCATGTAGAACCCCTTCCCCAACATCTGATCTAGAATACCATGGTGTGGACATATAACCAATATCCCTTTGAATCGTTCCCATGTTTCTTGTAGTGTCTCCATTGGTCTCTATTTGAAACTTAATATTTCATCGATTTGTTGAGCAGTCTTGTTGGGTGGATGAAACTTTTTCTCAAATTGCTTGGCTAACTCCTCCCATGTTGCTATGAAATTTATGGGGAGTGAGCTTAGCCAAGTCTGGGCAGCTCATGTCACTGCGAATGGAAATAACAACAGCTTGATTGCTTCCTGAGTTACGTTGGGCTGCCATTGAGTTTTGCAGATTGATAGGAAATTCTTCAAGTGCTGTTGAGGATCTTCGATTTGTGACCCGAAAATAGTCCCTTGTTCTGCAACAAGTGCAGCATGTTATTCGTGATCTGAAACGATTCAGCCTGTATCTGCGGGACTAAAATCGATGTGGCCAAGTTCTCTGCTGTGGGTTGTGCCCAGTCATATAGTGTAGCCTCTGGCACAAGAGGTGCCACTGGCGCTACTGGCGCAGCTGGGTTTACTATGTGATCCCCCATGTCTGATTCGAATTGTTCCGTTATTTGTTGTTGTTTGTTTTTCCGATGGCCCGATTCAAGGCTTTGAAAACTTTCTCGGGATCTGATAATGCTTCAAATACTTCACCAGTTCTCGATGAGTTTCTAGGCATGCACCTGTACAACAAAGTCAACAAAACGTTAAAATATCAATGTATAGATTGGGTATAGAGAAAACTAGCTACACTAAGAATTTTTGTATTTCTTTTAATTGTAATTGATAACATCGTTAATTCTCCGGCAACGACACCAAAATTTGATCACACCCAACTCTGTATTATAAAAATGACTAAGCGGGCGTTGCAAATATAACATGAGTATTTAGCCCAGAGTCGAAACCACAAGGAGTTAACCTATCAATTACTCTTGTTAGACTTACGAAATTTTACGTAATCAACTTCCCAAACGTTTTGAATAACAATTAAGGATGTTTCTACGAACTAAGAATGACTACAATTAAGCAAATAAAGACTAACTATGATTAAGTTGTAAACAATTAAGAGAAGGATCTAAGGTTATAATTTTCCTTATTGATGGAATCCCTTCTGGTTATGTTTCACATAGAATTGCCTAATCGTATCTATCAATCATGAGCACTCTTATTACCGTAAATCTCTCCCGAGTAATCACGATAATTTACTAGACGCACTCTCCCGAGTTACGCTAGCTGCTTTGTTTGTTACAGCTCACTTTAGATTGCACCCAAGGCTTTGTTATCCCTAATCCCCTCTTTAAACCCTCGGCTATTGATCCCTCATATACTTTGGGAGTGGTGTTGTTCAACAATTACCTAAATATGCACTCTCTCCCGAGTTATGCACACTAAATAGGCACAGCTAATTGAGGATCCTATCAATTAATTACAACAAGAACATAGTTGAACAAATAGAGATTAAACTGGGCAAACTATATTAACATAACAAGAAGTTCATCCTTTAATAGGTTCTATCAAAGCCCTAGACTAAGGAATTAGCTACTCATAACAAAACATGATAAAACTGCTAAATTGTTTATAGTGTGTAATTGCAATAATAAAGAGAAGATAGAAAAACTCTAATGTTTGATTGTTCTTCTCACTATTGTTCTTGTCTCCAAAATAGTCTTAAACAAGCTTTATAACTTTTTTGGGCCAGCTTCTTGAGTTTATAAGTGTCTGGAATATGTTTTCCCCGATTTACACTTTGGTCCCAAAAGTTCTCGGCAGCTGCACAGTTCACCGCGGCCGTGGCACCGCGGTGAGAGCTAATCATTCTGCCTCGCCTCCCGCGGTTGCGGTGGCTCAAGCCCAGTCCTTTTTTTTGCTTCTTTCCGCTCGGGTGCTTTTTAATTGTCCTTTTTTCACATTATTGACTCCAAAATGCTCCATAGTTCTTCTTAACTTGGATTAATCCCTGCGACGCAAAAGAACATCAATTATAGTATTTTGTTATCATTTTGCCTTCCAAACAACAATAAAGCATGGTACATTTAGGGCGTAAATATCGTCTATATAGCCTATTATCATGCAGCTTACCCACAGAGAGTGAACTGAGTGAAATATGACACCCTTCAATAAGGATCGTATTATCAAACGTAACTTTGCCGAAAATATTCATTAAATAACTTTTTTCTAAAAATAATATCTACATAAATAATAAATTTACAAGCTTTAGTTAGATCCTCTCTACCGCCATATAAGCACACATATATACAAGTCTGTGTGATAATAGTTCAATACAGTTCATGCAAGGCGTGCTCGCTGATGTAGGCAAATGTGAAAATCGCGAATGTGACAAGCACATATCGAGGCAAATTTGCCAGAAGAAAACGTGAAGATCGTGTAACTTTGCCAAAAAATGGGATAAAGTAATAACAGATTCCAGAACACCAGTTACGTGCATGTCACCTAGCTCACTACTTTTCTCTACATTCTTTTTATATTTTTAGTTCAATTACTATTACATTTCATCCGTGCCTTCATTCTCTTTGTTATTTAAAGTCAAATATTTGTTACTTTTTTAAATTAAAAAAAATCTTTTCACTAGAATTTTGAGTAAAAGAATAATGACGGAGAAATTCAGGTCTCTAGCATTCTTGATTATACTCTTGTTCTTTGTTCAGTCAGCAAAATCAGAATTTCCTCTGGCACCAGCATTATATGTTTTTGGGGATTCATTATTTGACAGTGGCAATAATAATCTTTTGCCAACTTTTGCTAAGGCTGATTTCAAGCCTTATGGTATTAATTTCAATGGAGGAGCTACTGGAAGGTTTACAAATGGGAAAACTGTTGCTGATTTTATTGCTGAATTTCTTGGATTGCCCTTCTCTCCACCTTACTTGAGTTTACGAGGATCAGTAAAACTCAAAGGGTTAAATTATGCATCTGGTTCATGTGGTATTTTACCTGAAACAGGAAATATTATCGTAAGAGATGCACAACCCTTTTTTTTTTTCTTTTTTGGTTCATTAGCTTTTGTTTAACTTCACTTTTGGAAGGAAATGAATTACTAGCTAGCTGTTCTAATCCTAATAGTTTAGCTTTTATATATAGCATGAAATAGTACAAGGTGCTTTCATGAATAAGAATTTCCTGCTGTCAGTCTTCTCTTTTTGGCGAAAAATTTTATTTTGTGCCTCACACAAGTCTCACACTAGTTGTGTGAGATCTCTTTTTTGTCTCACAAACAGTGTGGGCCCCATAATTTTGTGGATTCAGATGTGTAAGATATGGGTTCACAAATATATGAGATAAAAAGATGCCTCACATAACTAGTGTAAGTTGTGTGAGACACAAAATAAAATCACTCCTTTTTGGCACTTCGAGAGTGGTTTAAAATTGCACGGTCTAAAGGGGCTCAATTGAATCTCTTTCGTTGAAAAATTATATTCTGCAAATAGAAAAATAATTTTTTTTATATAAATACAAATAGTTGAATATCCTCGGGAGTCGGCATAACAAGTTTTTACTGTAGTGGTAAAGGTAGTTTAAAATTTTCATCGATTAAGTCTTGTAGTTCAAATCCTAGTGGTGGTTTTCTTCCAACTTTCCCCTTATTAGAATTTTGTCACTGAAATAGCTATATGTGGAACTAGTTATTTGGAAAGCATGTAACTTGTTAAAACATATTAGCTGGCGTTTGGCCATAGATTTCAAATTTATTTTGAAAAATCTGATTTGGGTGAAGTTTGGTTTAAAGATTAAAATGTGTTTGGGCATACGTTTTCAAAACATATTTTCAAACTTTATTTTGGAAAAACATATATATAATTCCCAAGTTTTGGGATTTTGGCCCTGATTTTGGGATTTGAGATTTCAGATTTGGGATTTGGCCAAAATATGGGCAAAATTTATTGCCAAACATGAGTTTTGAAAATAAATCCCAAATTTATTTTGGCAAAACTCATGGACAAACGGGGCCTTAAATTATACTTATATTATAAATTTATTTATACTTGTCATGTATCTAAGTTAAATCCCAAGTTCCTAAACCAAATAGTCTAACTTGTTTCTTTTCCTTATTTTTGGCAGGGGAAGTGCCTGCATTTATCTGAGCAGGTTGATTTATTCCAGCGGACGGTGGAGAAAGAATTGCCTAAGCAATATGATGATCCTGAGGAGCTTTCCAGTTATTTATCAAGGTCCATTTTTCTCATCTCCACAGGCAGCAATGACTACGTAAACAACTACCTACAGCAAAACTTCTATGACAAAAGCAAACACTACAGTCCTCAATCCTATGCCAAACTTCTCATTGATGCACTTTCTCAACAACTTCAGGCAAGCCCTAGCTCCTTGGTAAAAGTATAAACAATTTTTTACACGATCAGTGTAATTTAACCTAGTTTAACAAATTACCACATGTTAAAATTACGTCAAATTAGTCTTATGCGAAAAATTACCCGTAGTTATTTTCTAAGTAACCTGATTATTATAAGGTAAAAATGCTTTTACACTTTTGAGTACAGATTGAAACAAACTCGTTTAAATATTATACTGAGCATGCATGAATTAATATTGTGAATTTGCAGAGGTTATATCGGTTAGGAGCTAGAAAGGTAATAATGTTCGAGATAGGGCCAATTGGTTGTATTCCATCACTTACAAAGCAGCTAAAACACAATGGACTTTGCGCTGAAGAATATAACAATCTTGCAGTAATCTTCAACAACCTGCTCAGTGACATGCTCAAGAATCTCACCTCCACTCTCAAAGGCTCCGTATTTATTCTTGGCCATGCTCACTGGCTTGGCTACGACGCTGTCACCAATCCTTCTACTTACGGTAATACTGTCAAATCTCTCTATTACATCCCATTTATTTCGATATTTTTTTGTTGCTACAGTGAAGTGTTGTTATAGAAAACATATATTATGACATAACATGAAAAATTCGTCCCAAAGAAAACTTGGCAATTATGAAATATTATTATATAGCTAAAGTGATAGATTAATTTTATGGATGATTATGCATCGAACCACGGGTCTATTATAGAAAATCATAAAACTAAATTTCGTAGCTAACAAGTACATTTATGTAGTCTTATATTTCACATCAAAATGAAAATCACAAGAAATTCATTAATCTAGCGTCGGAAATTACAAATAATTAAGCTGCCACATTAGATAAGCCTGCCAAATAAGCACCACTACGTCACACATCAAATCCATATCCACATCACAACACATATATGTGGGGCCAATCAAAATTAAAAGCAATTCAAAAAAAGGAAGTAGATAACAACAAGTTGCAATGGCAACTTGTTACAATAATGGCTGAAACAAAAAAATTAAATTGCAACAAGGTTGAAACCATAACAAGTTTTGGACGTTGGCAACTTGCAATAAATTAAATTTTTGATTGGCTGAAACTTTGGCAATTCCTCCTATAAATAGGAGCTCAATTCTTCTTGTTTAGGTACATCAAAAATCGAGAGAGAAGCAGAAAGCTGAGAGTAATCCACAGATTATAGTCTGTGAGATAAATAGTGAGTGGGAGTAATATTATAGTGAGGTGTTTAAAATAAAGAGTGTTATTTCTTTTTAAGTTGTAGTAGTCTCTTGACACTACTAAGTTATAATATTATAATGGTGATATTGCTCCGGTGGGGTATTATATTTTATCCTGTTAAAATATCTGGTGTCGTTGTTACTCTCTTGTGTTATTATTATTTGCCGTGGGTATTATTCCTGGGTGGGATATTATTTTTTTATTCCCAACAACGTAGTATCAGAGTCATGACGAGTAAAGGTCCGCTGTCTTTTCAGTATCCCCGTCTCACAAAAGATAATTATGAGAAATGGTGTCTACGCATGAAATCCATTCTTGGCTCCCAGGATGTGCGGAAAATTGTAGACAGAGGGTATGCAAAACCCGATAATAAGGAAGTTCTGCCTCAAAATAGAAAAGATGTCTTGGCAAAGACAAGGAAGAAGGATCAACAAGCTCTCACGCTCATCCACCAATGTTTGGATGATGCCATGTTTGAGAATGTGGCAGATGCTACCACCTTAAAGGAAGCTTGGAAGATTTTACAAAATTCTCTTCAAGGAGTTGACAAGGTGAGGAAGGTAAAACTTCAAACTCTAAGGGCTGATTTTGAAGTTTTAAAAATGAAAGAATCCGAATGCATTTCGAATTATTGCTCAAAAGTGAAGGCTGTTGTAAATCAATTGAGAAGATACGGAGAGGACATAGAAGATGTCCGTGTGGTAGAAAAGATCATTCGCACTTTAACACCTAAATTTGATTTTGTGGTGTGTTGAGGAGTCTAAAGATTTAGACTCTATGATGGTGGAGCAATTGGAGGGTTCTTTGCAGGCCCACGAAGAAAAGATCAAAAGGAGACAAGAAGTGTCATTGGAGCAACTTCTTAAAACGCAGGCATCCTTCAAGGACTATAGAGGTGAAAAAAGTTATCGAGGGAATGGACGGGGACGAGGTCGTGGCGGTCATAGAAGAGGAAGAAGCAACGGTAACAACTTCAATAATGAAGCTAAAATCCACCAATCATTCAGAGGTCGTGTCGTGGACAAAGAGGAGGAAGAGGGCGTGTCTACTACCAAGAAAATAATGGACAAAGGTAGGACAAATCAAAAATTGAGTGTTATAATTGTCATAAATTTGGCCATTACTCTTGGGAATGTCGTAACAATGTTGAAGAGAAAGCTAACCTTATTGACGACAAGAAAGAAGAAGATGAGTCAACGTTATTGCTGGCACTCAAGGAAGAAGACAGGGATGATTGCAACTCGTGGTACTTGGACAATAGAGCAAGCAATCATGTGTGTGGATGCAAAGAAAAGTTTGTAGAGATCAATAAAACGGTGAAAGGTAATATGTCCTTTGGAGATACCTCAAAAATTTAAATCGAAGGGATAGTACGATTCTGATCTCCTGTAAAGATGGTAGTCACAAGCTAATTAAGATGTTTATTATGTGCCAAAATTAAAAATTAATATTTTGAGTTTGGGCCAACTTTTTGAAAAGGAATATGACATCCATATGAAAAATATGTATCTTTGGCTTAGAGTTTCGAGTGGAATTCTAAGTGCTAAAGTGCATATGGCAAAGAATAGATTATTTTCTCTGAATCTTAAAATAATTGATGCAAAGTGTTTGAAGGCTAGTGTGCAACATGAATCATGGTGTTGGCACATGCGATTTGGGCACTTAAATTTTGAAGCGCTCAAATCAATGGGAGAAAAGAACATGGTACATGGGATACCATCAATCAATCATCCAAATCAATTGTGTGAAGCTTGTCTTCTTGGAAAACATGCAAGGAGGAGTTTTCCAAAGGAGGGCATGTCAAGATCAACCAAGCCGCTCCAGCTTGTTCATACTGATGTGTGTGGGCCAATCAATCCACCTTCTTTTGGTAAAAGTAAATACTTTCTGCTCTTCATTGATGACTTTAGTAGAAAGACTTGGGTTTATTTCTTGAACCAAAAATCTGAAGCTTTGCTGCTTTTAAAATTTTCAAAGTACTTGTGGAGAAAGAAAGTGGTAATGAAATTAAAGCTCTAAGGTCCGATAGAGGAGGCGAATTCACTTCAAACAAATTTAATAACTTCTGTCAATCTCATGGAATTCGTCGCCCTCTAACAATAAACTTGTCATGACCCTAGTTCACCAATTGTGAACACGTCATGACAGCACCTAGCCTTCTCGACCAGGTAAGCCTAACACATTGCGGAAGTAACAACATTTGCGAAATTTATATTCAAAAGCTAAATAACATGAGTAATGTATACAGTTGCCGCCTGGCACATACACTTTAATACTTTAAATTCTAAAACTATCCCAAAGACCCGGAAACCCACGGGCAACACAGGCTAAGAATAATACATAACACTGCTCTAATCATCCGGAAAGTCTATAACAAGGAAGAACAGAATAGCATCTAGCTAACTAAAGGGTAGAGTGAGAGGGAGACTCTCCGGTCTGCGGACGCGGCAGATATACCTCAAGTCTCTAAAATGCTCTCTGCAGCTACTGATAATCCGCCTGCGTAGAGGTACCTGGATCTGCACATGAAAAATATGCGCAGAAGAGGCGTGAGTACACCACAGCGGTACTCAGTAAGTGCCAAGCCTAACCTCGATTGGGTAGTGACGAGGAAAGGTCAAGGCCCTACTGAGACAGAAACAATAAAATAGCAAAATATTAATAGTATCGAAGTCTGATGAAAACTAATGAACACAGCGGTGTGATAAAACAGTTCAATAAAATATAATACTGCAAGACAAAAATAGAAACACAGAGTAAATACAGATAAATTGCAAGAATACCGACGAGGGTCTTCCAGGATACCGTCCTATAGCCCTTTTCTCAACTATCCAATGGAACTCCCGGGATACCGTCCCGTAGTCCAAATCTCATATTAATATCAAAGGATCTCCCGGGATACCGTCCCGTAATCCAATCATCAGTGTGCAGAAGGATCTCCCGGGATATCGTCCCGTAGTCCCAAAATAAAAGTGCAGGGGGGATCTCTCGGGGTACCATCCCGTAGTCCCAAAATAAAAGTGCAGGAGGATCTCCCGGGAATCAAACCCGTAGTCCCAAAGTAAAATGCAGGGGGATCTCCCGGGAATCAAACCCGTAGTCCCAAAGTAAAATGCAGGGGGATCTCCCGGGAATCAAACCCGTAGTCCCAAAGTAAAATGCAGGAGGATCTCCCAGGAATCAAACCCGTAGTCCCAAAGTAAACAAACAAGGGGGAGCTCCTGGAATCCCGCATCTGTAGTCCCAATGTAAATGCGCAACCAACATCAGAGAAATATTCAGAAATTGAAGTGCAACAATACAAGGCAACAAATAATACTGGCCTAACATGCTCCACGTAATCACAGTTAAGACAATTTAAACAAATAGGCAACTTAGATCAATTAAACATGCTCGTATACGCTAGCACATGCTATAATAGCAAGTAAGTAAAGCAAATATGAAAGAAAATCCAAATCAAGTATTTAAGTAAAAATCCGAGTTTTAACAATTTGCTCAAGTACGCGCTCGTCACCTCAAGTACAAGGCATTCAATTACCAATTATCACATCCTAAGGGACGAAGTCCCCCACACAATGTTAGGCAAGCCACTTATCTCAAACCGGTGCGAAATCAACTAGAGAACGATGCCCTTGCCACAAGTATCCGACTCCAAATGGCCCAAATCTATTCAATTCAATTACAAATCGTAAATAATATTGTAAACAACTGATTCCACTATTGAAATTAAAGCTAGGGCGCAAAAATAGGTAAAATAACCAAAACGCCCCTCCAGCCCACGTCTCGGAATCGAATAATTTTAATATTTTCAGAACCCTCGTACTCTCACGAGTCTAACCATATAAAAATCTCCCAATCGAAGGTCAAATGCCCACTCAAAATCACAAAATTAAGCCTAAGAAGTTTCACCCATTTTTCTCAAATTTAGACCTTGAATTTGAATTCTAATGGTTGATTTAGCTAGAAAATGATGGAATATAACTAGAAGGGATCACAGCAACGTTACCCAATGATCTTCTCTTCAAAATTCACTCAAAATCACCTCCTCCTAAGCTATCAATTGATTTTGCTAACTTTGAAATAAACCCTCGGATTATCCCTTTTTCAGTCCTGTGATTTCCACTTTTGCGGCCCAGGACCACTTCTGCGATCCCGCTTTTGCGGTGGGAATAACCGCTTCTGCGGTTCAACTTACGAGGGCAGGGACCGCTTTTCGGACTTAAAACCGTATATGCGGTTCCGCTTACGCGGGAAGGAGACTGCTTCTGCGGTTCTCCTGGCATGGGGCAAATTCCGCTTATGCGAAGATATGGCCGCTTATGCGGTGAAGAAGCTGCTTATGCGACTCCACTTCTGCCGCTCCAGGACCGCAGAAGCGAAAATACCATAAGCCTGCTGCAACTTTTTCCTTCTAACTCCAAACTTTACCCGTTGAGCATCCGAAATCATCCCGGGATCCTCGGGACTCCAACCAAAAGCACCAATACCACCTAATACCTTATTCGAACTTGTACCAATCCTCAAAACACCTCAAACAACACTGGAAACCCGATTAAATCAAGGATTCAAGCCTAAGAACTTCAAATTCTAACAAAATACGCTTTCGATCAAAAACCTAACCAAACCTCGTCCGAATGACCTAAAATTTTTCACACACATCCCAAATGACATGATGTAGCTACAGAAACTTCCGGAATTCCGATCCGACCCTCGGATCAAAAATTTACTATTGGAACGGAAACCTCAAAATTTCAAACTTCGGCATTTTAAGCCTAAATGAGCTACGGACCTCCAAATAACATTCCGAACACGCTCCCAACCCCGAAATCACCTAGCGGAGCTAACGAAACCATCGGATTCTCATTCCGAGGTCGTCTTCACATTGTTCCAAATATGGACCATTTTTCAACTCTTAAGCTCTCATTTAGGGACTAAGTGTCCCAAAACACTCCGAATCCAAATACCGGACGTCCCGGTAAACCAAAATAGTAGAAATGAATTTAGGGAAAACATTTAATGGGGGATCGGGGCATAAATTCCAAAAACAACCGGCCGGGTCGTTACATCCTCCTACACTTAAACATTCGT
>MU670320.1:3479-19211 GCA_026770625.1 Nicotiana glauca
AGATGTTTGTTGACATAAGGCTAATTGGCAATGTTGTAATTTATGAACAACTTTTATGGCTAGAGACGTGGTTATGGGCATACATATGATGTGTTTCATGTCTAGATATCATTATGATAATGCGATGCTTGAAATGCTGAGATTAGTGTTACTGATATATACATTGTGGTGTTTCATTGGGTTGTGGATGTGTTGTTAGGAATTGTTTTGGTATTACTCTAGTAGGTGAATAGGCCTAATTACAGGGGAGGCTCTGCCAAAATTTCTGAAAAATTTGGGAGTTATAAAAATTTGAGGCATTAAGATGTGCGAAGAAAAAGATAAGTTACGTTGTATATTTGAGGACGAATGACCCTAAGTGTGGGAGAATGTAACATCCTGAAGAAAAACAATTTTGAAGTATTTAAGCGCTATTAAAAGATGAAGAGTGTTGAAATAAGACTAATGCAGTATGATGATGTGGAACTCGGATCCTATGACGAATGGCAAATTTTGAAGTTTGGGTCCTGTCCTAAGGTTATGATTTAAGGATGAGGTGAAACATTTAGTTAAATTGAAGGATCAGTTATAGGAATTTGCTTGATAAGGGTTTTATTTTGGCCCAGTGTATCACCTTAGGGTGCCCCTGTCTTGTTTGTGAAGAAGAAGGATGGTTCCTATCGCCAGTTGAACAAGGCTACAGTGAAGACCGTTATCATTTGCCTCGTATTGATGGTTTGTTTGACTAGCTTCAAGGTGCACGGGTGTTTTCTAAGATTGACTTGCGCTCAAGTTACCATCAGTTGGAGGTTCGGGATCCAGATATCCCGAGAATACTGCTTTGAGGACTCAGGATGGTCATTACGGGTTTCCTTGTTATGTCATTTGGGCTGACTAATGCCCCAGTAACTTTTGTGCATTTGATGCACAGTGTATTCTGGCCATATCTTTAATTTTGTCATTGTCTTTATTGATGACATTTTGGCGTATTCCCGGAGTCGGAAGGATCATGAGCAACACTTGAGGACAGTGATTCAAACTTTGAGAGAAAAGAAATTATATGCAAAGTTTTCCGAAATGTGAGTTCTGGTTGTATTCCGTGGCATTCTTAGGCCACGTGGCATCGAGTGAGGGTATTTGGGTGGATCTAAAGAAGGTAGAAGCAGTGCAGGGATGGCACAGACCATCCTCAACAATAGAGATCCGCATTTTCCTTGGCTTGGCGGGTTACTACCGTCGTTTTATGGAGGGTTTTTTTATCAATTGCAACCCCTATGACCAGACTGACCCAGAAGGGTGCTCCGTTCCAGTGGGTGCAAGAGTGTGAGGAGAGATTTCAGAAAACTCAAGACATCTTTGACTATATTCCCAGTTTTGGTATTGCCTACAAGTTCAAGGTCTTATACTGTCTATTGTGATGCCTCGAGGATTGGCTTTGGAGCGGTATTGATGCAGGACGGTAGGGTGATTTCCTATGCGGACAGACAATTGAAGGTACATGAGAAAGATTATCCTATCCACGACCTTGAGTTAACTGACATTGTTCATGCCTTGAAGATCTGGCGTCATTATTTGTATGGTGTGCCTTGTAAGATTTATACTGATCACGGGAGCTTGCAGCACATGTTCAAGCAAAAGGATTATGACATCACTATCCTCTATCACCTGGGCAAGTTGAATGTAGTGGTCGATGTATTGAGTCGCCGGGCAGAGAGTTTGGGAAGTTTGGCTTACCTACCAGCATTAGAGAGGCCTATGGCGATGGGTGTTCGAGCCTTAGCCACCCAGTTTGTGAGATTGGATCTTTCGGAGCCTAGTCGGGTGTGTAGCTCGGTGCCTCAACTGTGAGCAGGTTAATTGTGAGCACAAAAAACTCGGTGGGTTGGTTCGAGCCGGGTGAGGCTAGAGTATTGAAATAGACTTGGTTCAGGATGCTTTCGAGAAGTTTAAGGTGATTCAGGATAGACTCCGTACAGCCCAGTCCAGACAGAAGAGCTACGCGGACCGGAAGGTTCGTGATGTTTCCTATACATTGGAAAGCAGATTCTGCTTCGTGTTTCGCCTATGGAGTGCATTATGAGATTTAGGAAGAAGGGGAAGTTGAGATCAATGAACACTGCTTCAGTAAAGGTTCAGTGGTAGGGTCAGCTGGCCGAGGAGGCGACTTAGGAGACCGAGCGGGATATGAGCAGCCGATACCCTCACCTTTTCACTACTTCAGGTATGCTCTTTATGCTCGTTCGAGGACGAACGAATGTTTAAGTGTGAGAGGATGTAACGACCCGGCTGGTAGTTTATGAATTTTATGCCCCGATCCCCTATTAATATTTTCCTAAGTTCATTTCTGCTATTTTGGTTTGCCAGGGCGTTCGGTGTTAGGATTCGGAGTATTTTAGGACACTTAATCCCTAAATGAGAGCTTATGTGTTGGGAAAAAAATTGTCCATAGTTGGAACAGTGTGAAGATGACCTCAGAATGGAAATTTGATGGTTCTGATAGCTCCGTTAGTGATTTCGGGGTTGGAGCGTGTTCGGAATGTATTTTGGAAGTCCGTAGCTCATTTAGGCTTAAAATGCCGAAGTTTGTATTTTTTAAGTTTCCGGTCCGATAGTGAGTTTTTGATCAACGGGTCGGAATGGAATTCTAGAAGTTGCAGCAGCTTCTACATGTCATTTGTGATGTGTGTGCAAAATTTTAGGTCATTCGGACGGGTTTTGGTTAGGTTTTTGATCGAAAGCGTATTTGGAAGAAATTTGAGATTCTTAGGCTTGAATCATAGATTAAATCGGGTTTTCGGTGTTTCTTTAGGTGTTTTCATGATTGGTACAAGTTTGAATAAGGTATTAGGTGGTACTTGTGTTTTTGGTCGAGGTCCCGGGGGCCTCGGGATGAATTCGGGAGGTTAACGAAAAATTTTGGAAGTTTAGAAGTAGCAGCTCTGCTACTTCTGGTATCTTTTCGCTTCTGCGGCTTGGGAACCGCAGAAGCGGCCTTGGTCATCGTAGAAGCGAGATTGGCTTCCCCCTCAGGAACCGCAGAAGCGGTCAATATTCTGCATAAGCGGTATCGCAGGAGCGGTTGTGTATCCGCATAAGCGGAATTTGGTTCCTTAGGTGAAAACCGCAGAAGCGGTTGATTTTCCGTATAAGTGGGACCGTAGAAGCGGTCCCTTGTCTGCAGAAGCAGAAATGACTGTGCAAATATAGAAATTCGAGGGTTTTGATTTCATAAGTTAGAAAGCTCAATTTGAGCTCGAGTAAAGGCGATTTTCAGAGGGTTTTGAAGAGGAAATTAGTGGCTAACGTTTCTTTAATCCCTTCTAGTTATATTTCATCATTTTGTAGTTAAATCCATCATTAGAATTCGAATTTGGGGTTAAAACTTGAAGAATTTGGTTAAAACGTCTTAGACTAAACTATTTGGTTTTGAGTGAGCAATTGACCTCCGATTTGGGAGATTTCTATATGGTTGGACTCGTGAGAGTACGAGGGTTCTGAAAATATAAAAATTATTCGATTCCAAGGCATTGGCCGGAAGGGCGTTTTGGTTATTTTACCTATTTTTGCGCCCTAGCTTTAATTTTTAATAATGGAATCAGTTGTTTGCAATATTATTTATGATATGTCATTGAATTGAATAGATTTTTGCCATTTGGAGTCAGATACTCGTGTCAAGAGCTGGTTCCTAGTGATTTTGAGTCGGTTCGAGGTAAGTGGCTTGTCTAACCTTGTGTAGGGGACCTTTTCCCCTTAGGACATGATATTTGAATATTTGAATCCCTCGTACGTGAGGTGACGAGCGCGTACTTGAGCTAATTATTGTAAACCCGTTTCTACTAGAAGTATTTAATTTGGGATTTCCTGTTTACTTGTTTATTTTAGACTATAAGTTTAAACTTGTGCTAGCTTAGAGAAGCATGTTTAGCTGACTTACTTGCTTAATTGTTTAACTGTACTATTTGTATTCCGCGAGACATGTTAGGATAGAAATTACTATTACTTGTACTGAGTTTTGCATTTATTCTGAGATTTTGAGTTGTTGTTGTTGTGTGTTTAATTTGGGACTACGGGACGGCTTCCCGGGAGATCCCCCTGTACTTGATATATTCTGGATTGAGGGTGCGGGATACCAAGAGATCCCCGGCACATGTATTCTATATATTGGGATACAAAGAGATCCCCGGTTTGCTTATTGAGGATACCAAGAGATCCTCGGGATACCAAGAGATCCCTGGTGCATATGATGAGGATACTAAGAAATCCTCGAGATACTAAGAGATCCCCGGCTGTTATTCCTTGTTGAGAGTAGTATTCATTGCATTGTTACCTTTGCTTTCTATTACTGTTTTTCCTTATTTATCTGGTTTAAATTCTCGCTGTAGGCATTATTTAAACTGTTTCTGTTATCTTATTATTTATTATGTTTTATCTCAGTAGGGACCTGACCTTCCTCGTCACTACCCAACCGAGGTTAAGCTTGGTACTTAGTGAGTACCGCTGTGGTATACTCATGCTCTTCTGCACATGTTTTTCATGTACAGATTATCCAGTTACCTCTACTCACGCACACTATCCTTGAGGCTAGGAGTTATACGGAGACTTCGAGGTATATCTGCCGCGTCCGCAGACCATGAGTCTATTCTGTTCCAGCTTTAGTATCTAGTTTATTCCTTTCTCTTAGTTGTTTAGATATTCTGGAGTTAGAGCAGTGCTTTACATTTCTATTAGCCTGTTGTTCCCGTGAGTTTCTGGGTTTTGGGATTGAGTTGTAGACTTTCGCATTTTCTTTGGGGTTGTATAGGCTGAGCGGCCTTATATGCAGTCATTATTTTACATATATTCAGTTTTAATTAATTATTCTGCAAGTTATATTAAATTTCCGCATTGTTAACATAGTTGTAGGAACTAGGTGCCATCACGGCATGTTCATGGAGGGTGAACTGGAGTGTTGACAAAAAGATAAGAAAGAAGATGCCATAAGCGTCCCCAAGCAAATTTACTGTTCTCTTTGCTATAAGGTGTAATCTATGAAAAAATATGTGATGACTCCATATGGTGATGGTGGTAGCAGCGGCATCCTGAGTCTCACTTTCAGACTCCATCTTTGGGTATGCAGGTCTTGTATTAAGACATCATTACGCTCCGATTTGTATATGGAAAAGAAAGGAAAAAACAGAGAATTAGAAAAGGGAATACTCTTATAATGGCATAATCAAAGTCTGGAGATAAAAATATGCAAAGGCAAAGCATTCCAATTATATTAGTGTTCAATCTATTAAATAGAGCATAATATTTACGACTTATCATCTCGTATTTTGCTATGTTATCATGTAAGTAGATCATTAAATGCATAGACAATCACAAAAACTTCTAACTTTCAAGAATAGACAACCACAAAAACTTCTAACTATCAAGATTAGACAACCACAAAAACTTCTAACTTTCAAGAATAGGCATCCAATGGTCACGTCCATAAGTTAACTACCTAAAAAGCTAAAAAAAATAAATAAATTATATCACTACCTACAACTCACAAAAGACTAGATGTAAGAACTGACAAAAAAGTCCTGAAGCAAGTTCCCAAATATAAGGTTCAGGCAAAAAATACACTTGCAATAACGGCATTTCTCCTTGTTCACAAGGAATTCATCATTTTATTTTAATGCTAAAATTATTTCATTCCCCCACACATATTCTAGAGGAATCACACAATATTCAAACCAGTAAAATAGTAAGCCTATATGCATATTTTCTACAGCAAGAAGTATTTTAGAACATGACTTATATATAATAAAGTTTGAATGTACATTAACGGATGGAGGTTTATCCATTAAGTAATTTAAGTTTGCTTTTAAGACCAAAATCTATAATAGGGAGTTTCACCAAAGATTTTGACATTAAGCAATTTATGTATGGTTTCTGTCCTCCGAAAAGTTGAAGCAAACAACATCTGACAAGAACATGCATTCTCATTTCTCGTGCGTATTCGAGCAAGTAAAATTACAAGCAAAACCTGTAGTCATGCTATTTTGACAAAAACATAACATAAGTTTTCATTTACAAAGTAATTCTCAATAATCCTTTAACATCCAAAGTTTTATTTTAATTAAAATCTTTAAACCGGCACCTTCATCAACATCTTAGAATACTTCAAGTAAGATACTATAATCCTTCTAGATGGAGAGTCATGTCTAATAACACCTCTAAAACATGATATCTAAGTTGTAAACATACAAATTTAGAAAAGGATTTGGATATATTACTAGTGTATGAAACACCAGAAAAGTGAAGGAGAACATTCAAGAGCCTTTAGACAAATTTTTATCACTCAGTTTGTCAAGATACATTAAAAATATGGTTCCATATAACTCCTGAAACATAATTTCTATACTTAAGAAATATTACAACATGATTTTACATGAACTTGTGATAGAACACCTATAATGGAAAAAGTATTCGAGTCTAATTTCAAGCTAAACAGGATTGACACATTTCACAAAAGTATTATAACAAACTGGTGTCCATTAGAGCACCACTAGAGCATGACTCTCTAACGGAAATAATTTCTTCTCGACAAAACAAAACATATCTCATATCTAATAACAGAGGAGAGGAGATTAGAGTTCAGAAAGAAACTAACCTATTTCGGGGCAGCAAACTGAGACGTTGGCTTTGTATCTATCAAACTCCGACTACGAAAGCGCTAACTCGGACTGCCGTCAAATACCAGAATGAACAGCAAAATGCCTCTGTTTCGGTTAAGAAACCAACAAAGGCTTAGTAGAGCAGTTTTAAAAGAGGTCAAAAAATGAGCCAAGGGCAAGGGAGTATAAAGGCTAGCAGCAGCGGCCAAAAGATGGTCCAAAATTGCTTTCAGACACGAGTATTTATATAGGTAACTCTAGGGTTTCAATTTTGAGTGGGATTTCAAATTTGATTTTGAAAAGTAGCCATTTGAAATTGAACCTCTGCCTTGGTGATTCTCCCACAGAGATTTCAAAAGTAATTTTGGTTTTTCATGTTGACGAAATTGAAGGAGATCACAGAACGGTATGGATCTTGAAAAGATAAAGCAAGAGATACAGAGATTTACCCAAATATGGTACGACAATACTCTGTCATGTCTGAAGAATAGTTGAATTGTTAGCCAAAAATGGTCATGGAGATAGGGAAAGGCTCTGCCATGGAAAGAGGGGGAAGAGAGCGAGAGAGAGAACTATAACGTTTAGTTGTGGTAAATGAGGGGAGGGTGGGATACCACAGGTCAAACGTTCAACATTGGAATTAAGATAAAAAATTCAATGTAATTAAATGTATCATTTTTGGAATCCAATGGGAGAGATATTTTAGATACAACTAATTCCTAAAGGGCTCATAAGTCATAGGGCTGATTCTTGTTGGGCCGATTTTGGTTCATTTTGTGGAAGATTTGGGCCAGTGTATACAAATTAAAAGGGGCATTTGCATCTATACCCGTTTTTTGTGCCATATTTTAACTTGTACTCGCTTTGCAAAAAAATTACTGGCGTACCCGCTTTTTCACATAACTTCAGCCCACGGGGCACTGGAAAACTTCAGCTGAAGTTTTTCAGTTATAAAATAAAAACTTAAGCAGTTTTCCAGCTTATGTTTTTCAATTATAAAATAAAAACTTAAGCAGTTTTCCAGTTATAAAATAAAAACTTAAGCTCCAATATCCTATTTGAGGAAGGATTAGCTCCAATATCCTATTTGAGGGCGGATAGACCCGATATATCTTATTTGAGGGAGGATAGACCCGATATATCCTATTTGAGGGCGGATGGAACCGATATATCCTATTTGAGGGCGGATAGACCCGATATATCCTATTTGAGGGCGGATGAACCCGATATATCCTTTTTGAGGGTGGATGAACCCGATATATCTTATTTGAGGGTGGATAGACCCGACATATCCTATTTGAGGGTGGATGGACCCGATATATCCTATTTGAGGGTGGATAGACCTGATATGTCTTATTTGAAGGTGGGCAAGCCTGGCATGTAGTGCTTGATTTATAATTACAAATATTGATATGATGCTATGCAAATAGCTTGATATGGTACATAAAGCTTGATCTGATGCCAGAATTATAATAACAATATTCAAGGTGCGATGCAAAGAGTTTGATGCAGTAGCGAATATCCATGGTACGGAAAGCTTGATGCAACGCCTTACAGAGGAAAATATGCAATGAGCGGTGCCAATAATTTGTGCATTTGCATGCTGAAGTTTATTAGTAAATTCATGCACATAAATAAAACTGCGAGTTTCAAAATATAATTTGCGATAACTCAGCTTGATCGCCATATTGCACTATGTCTCCTGCAAGGCAAATTCGTCAATAGAGTAAATATTGAAATACCATATACTGTAAAGTAACCTTATGAAAATGACAACCTTTTGGGAGTTTACTTATACAATGCGGCCCTATCGACCAAAATAATTTAATAAAAATGTAGCTTTACGCTAATGATAACATGCGGTTTATAAATGTGCTTTGCAATGATTTATGATAGTGATGCATCTTAGTAATGACATTAAAACATGACCATCTAGGTCGAAATAAATTAATGGAAGCATGTGAATATGTGCTAAAGTATCTTGTTATAGGAGGACAAGCCTAAATATCATATTAAATGCAAACTTGCATTAAAATTCAATTAAATGCGGATAAGCGTAATGAGCCTAAATATTTAATTAAAGACAGTTGGGCATAACTGTCCATTAAAAGCTGACAACCTAGATATCATATTAAAAGCAAACGTATTTAAAAATTTAATTAAAGGCGGATAAGCCTAAATATCCTATTTAAGGCGGATGACCCTAAAATATTTAATTTAAGACAATGTGCATAAATGTCCTATTAAAGGCGGACAAGCCTAGATATCATATCAAAGGAAAACGTGCTTAAAAATCTAATTAAAGGCAGATAAGCCTAAATATCCTATTTAAGGCAGATGAGCCTAAAATATTTAATTAAAGATAAATGTGCATAATTGTCCTATTAAAGGCGGATGAAACCTAAATATTTAATTTGTGCATAAATATCCAATTAAAGGCGGATAAGCCTAAATATTTAATTAAAGGCAAAATGTGCCTAAACATCATATTAAAGGCGAACGAGCCTAAGTGTTTAATTAAAGATAGATGTGCATAAATATCCAATTAAAGGCGGATAAGCCTAAATATTTAATTAAAGGCAAAATATTCCTAAACGTCCAATTAAAGGCAGACGAGCCTAAATGTCCTATTAAAGGCGGACAAGCCTAAATTTTAATGCATAAATGTCATATTGAAGGCAGACAAGCCTAGATATTATATTAAAGGTAAACTTGCTTAAAAATCCAATTAAAGGCGGATAAACCTAAATTTCAATTAAAGGCAAAATTTGCCTAAACGTCCTATTAAAGGCGGACGAGCCTAAATGTCCTATTAAAGGTGGACAAGCCTAAATGCGATGCTTGATTTAAACTTACAAGATTAGTGCAGCGTGAAGAGCTTGGCATGGTTCTTTCGAAGTAACATATATTGATGGTGTAATGCAGAGAGCTTGGTGCAATAATTTAGCAACAGCAAATGGTGCGATGCAGAGTGCTTGATGCAATGCCTTTGTAGTAGTGAATATTCCTGGTGCAATGTTAACAGTTGTTGGATTTTCATACTGAAATTTTGCTATTAATAAACTCCTGCACTAAAAGAAAAATTATAAGTTTCAAAGCTTGATTTGTGCTGGCTTGGCTTCATCCTTTGCTTTGCATGAATCTTATGGCTGAGCTTTACGGTAGCGTGTAATATTGTTCAAGAATAGCAAAAATATACCCCTGCATTACTCAGAGAAAATTCGTTAGTATAAAAGAAAGTGGTTGCCTTGAATTAAATATCAAAGTTTGGCTTTGAATCTGCAACTTGTTGCTATTGCTCGTGGAATTTGCTATTGCGCCTGTAATAAATATGTAGCTTGAAATTTCATTTTTTGCTTTGCCGAATGATGAGGATCCTTCTGCAAAATCTTCCCCGATTTTGGCTTTTGGGGTAAATAGAATTTTTATTATGATGAGACCGAACCCATAGGACTGCCTACGTATCCCCTCTTAAATGAGAATCAGGTCGAAACTTAGTTCGTTTACAAAATCAAGGCATGATTACAAAAAAAATAGCTTCTCATAGGATGATAGTTGAAAAATGAAAATTCCAGCAACGCAAGGTGAACTATTCTAGACGATGTTTCTTCTTCAGATGCCCAACCACACTCGATGTATTGCTTGTGTTGCGGCTAGTTTGTCACAACCCAAACCACGGTCGTGATGGCTCCGAATACCTTGTTAGGCAAGCCCGACCATTTGAACATTTCCAACCCAATTATTAAACTTAAAATACCAATTAAGCAAAGATTTTTTTTTTCGAATTGATAGTAATAGAAACAGTGCGGAATCCACAATAATAGTAATAACAGCCCATAACAGATCTGGCATCGCAAGTAAGAGCCTCTAAATACAACTGGACATCATCCTATACATAAACAAGTCTAGTGCGGGAGTAAAAGAAATGACAAGAGGAGAAATCGGGTCCTGCGGACGCCAGCAGCTACCTCGATGACTCTGATACTGAACTGAGCAGCAACAAGTAATCTCAGCTAAACCTCCAGGATCCCTGTATCTGCACACAGGGTGCAGGGAGTAAAGTGAGTACTCCAACTCAGTGAGTAATAGTAATAAATAACAACTGAAAATAAGAAATCCGGTAAGAACACTACGCAGTTCTATAATCAACAGTAAGGGCAGTAAATATTCGCTAAACAGGGAAATCTGGTAAAAATCTCCAACAGTCCGACAATTTACCAACACTCCTACGGCGCGCAGCTCGATGCATACCTAGTACTGCTGCGGCGTGCAGCCCGATCCAATATAATATATATAATGCTGCGGCGCGCAGCCCGATCCAATAATAATAGTTGACTGCGCTCATGGGGGTGTGTGCAGACTCCGGAGGGGCTCCTTCAGCCCAAGCGCTATACTACTGCGGCGTGCAGTCCGATCCACATATAATATACTACTGCGGCGTGCAGTCCGATCCATATAATATATCACTGCGGCGCGCAGTCGGATCCGATACATGTATATGTATATACTTCTGCAGCGTACAGCCCGATCTGAAGTATATCAAATACCCTCACCATGGGGTCCTTGACCCCTCTCAGTCAATATAGACTTGGCCTCTCGGGCCCACTCAGCTAAGACAGGGCATTCAACCCTAGGTATTTCTCATTTAGAGTGCAATTTGCTAATACCGGTTCATATTATGTTTTACAGTTTAGGACATGACTGAGAGTATGTGTTCAACAGGTAAAGTGAGGTCGATTAGCTCAACATGCCCCCTAAGTGTTCTACAGATCGGCACAAGGCCCCAAACATGGCAACTAGCCCAGAATATACAGTTATAAGCTCAGTCTCAATCAAAAGTACAGTAAGTCTTCAATCGGGATGGACCGAGTCCAAATCCCTAGCAATAACATCACCACGCTCATCATACGGCGCGTATCTCATCTCAACATAGCACCACATAGTGCAAATACGGGGTTTTAAACCCTCAGTATATCATTCATAACCATTACTCAACTCAAACCAGCCAAAATCCTAGCTCGCCTTGCGCTTTCCTCGCAAATCGACCTCCTCGAGTGTAGAATCTGACCAAAACCATAAGGAATAGGTTATAATAAGCTAATGGGACATAACCCAATTGAAAGAACTCAAAAAACACCCAAAAACACGAAGTTGGCAAAACCCGAGCTCCGGGCCCACTTCTCAAAAAATTATGAAATTCACATCACCGGATTCCTCGTCTCGACACAAGTTCGTACATATAAAATTCATCAAAATCGGAGTTCAAATGGGCCATCAAATCTCAAATTTACATTCCAAAAATCAAGCCTTAGATTCTTCAAATTTTACCCAAATTTCATAGAATTAAAGGATGATTCTTCAATTAAATGGTGTTTCTAGGCCACGATACTTACCTCCAATCACTTCCCGTCGAAATCCCCTTCAAAATCTACCAACAAGCTCTCAAGGTGGTGAAAAAATGGAGGAAATATGAGATAGGTCGCGGATGAAATGTTATTAAAACCCTTCTGATCGCCCAGATATTACCCTATGCGATCGCAGCCCTGCTATTACGATTGCATAGCACAAATTCCAAACTTCCAGATTTCCTCTTATGCGATCGCATTACAACCCACGCGATCGCATAGCACAATTCACTGCCAGGGACCCCAGGCCCAAATACACTACGCAATTGCAGCCTCCCCTATGCGAACACACAGCCCAAACTTCCGAACCTATGCGATAGCACTGCCTATTACGCGATCGCATAGAAAGAATTTGATCCTCTTCCAAAACCTCCTATGCGATCGAAATTCTCCCCGTGCGATCGCATAGAGATATTCTCTGCAACTCTTCAGCAGCAAAATCTGCTATCTTCCAAAACCAAAAATAGTCCGTTTGATCACCCGAAATCACCCCGGGGCCCCCGGGACCTCAACCAAAAACACCGACCTACTCCAAAACATCATACGAACTTGTTCCAATCATCAAAACACATCAAACAACACAAAAATCATCAATTCACCACGGATTCAAGCCTAAGTTAAACTAAAACGTTCGAAACTCACATTCGATCAAAAACCCGACCAAACGACGTTCGAATGACCTAAAATTTTGCAAACATATCCAAAATCACCTAACAAAGCTACTGCAACTCTCGGAATTCCATTCCGAACCTCGGATCAAAATCTCACCTAACAACCGAAATCCGCCAAAATTCAAACTTTGCCAATTCAAGCCTAATTCTACACCGGACTCCAAATTCAATTCCGATCGCTCTCCTAAGTCAAAAATCATCCCCCAAAGCTAACCGAACCACAGGAACTCACATCCGAGCCCTCTAACTACATATTCAACATCCGGTTGACTTTTCCACAACAAGCTTCCTTCTAAGAGGCTAAGTGCCTCATTTCTATCTAAAACCAATCCAACTCTATCCAGTCAACTCAAACACTGATATTAAATCATAGAGGGACATAATATGGGGAAACAGGGTGGTAACTCACGTGACGACGGGTCAGGTCGTCACATCCTCCCCAACTAAAACAAATGCTCGTCCTCGAGCGGGTCAAGAAACATACCTGGAGCCTCAAATAGGTGGGTATATCTACTCCGCATCTCCTGCTCGGTCTCCCAAGTAGCCTCCTCCACGGGCCGACCTCTCCACTGCACCTTCACTGAAGCAATATCCTTGGACCTCAGCTTTCGAACCTGTTGACCCAGAATAGCTACCGGCTCTACATCATATGATAAATCATCGTCCAGCTGAACCGTGCTGAAGTCCAACACATGAGACGGGTCCCCAACATACCTCCGGAGCATAGACACATGGAATACCGGATGCACACTAGACAAGTTGGGTGGCAAAGCAAGCCCATATGCCACCTCTGCAATCCTTTGAGTATCTCAAAAGGCCCAATGAACCTCGGGCCTAGCTTCCCTTTCTTCCCGAACCGCATGACACCCTTCATGGGCGAAACCTTCAACAAGACCTTCTCGCCTACCATATAAGACACACCACGAACCTTCCAGTTCGCATAACTCTTCTGACGTGACTATGTTGTATGAAGCCTCTCCTGGATCAACTTCACCCTCTCTAAAGCATCCTGAACCATCTCAGTCCCTAGTAATCTAGCCTCACCGGGCTCGAACCATCCAATAGGGGATCTACACCGCCTACCATACAACGCTTCATATGGGGCCATCTGAATACTCGACTGATAACTGTTGTTGTAGGCAAACTCTACAAGCGGCAAAAACTCATCCCAAGAACCTCCAAAATCAATAACACAGGCACACAACATGTCCTCCAAAATCTAAATAGTGCGCTCGGACTGTCCGTCCGTCTGAGGATGAAATGCTATGCTCAACTCTTCCTGCGTACCCAGCTCCCGCTGAAATACCCTCCAGAACTGAGAACTGAACTGAGTACCTCTATCCGAGATAATAGACACTGGGACCCCATGCAACCTGACAATCTCCCGAATAAAGACCCCTGCCAGCCGCTCCGATGAGTAAGTAGTACATACTGGAATGAAGTGCGCGAACTTGGTCAGCCGATCCACAATCACCCAAACTGAATCCAACTTCCTCGAAGTCCAAGGGAGACCACTCATGAAATACAGAGTAATCCTCTCCCATTTCCTCTCAGGATGACCATACGCCGAAGAACACCGCCCGGTCTCTGATGCTCGTACTTGACCTGTTGGCAGTTGAGACATCGAGCTACATGACTCACAATATCCTTCTTCATCCTCCTCCATCAGTAATGCTGTCTCAAGTCCTGATACATCTTTGCGGCACCTGGATGAATGGAGTACCGCGAGCTGTGGGCCTCCTCTAGTATCAACTCCCGAAGCCCATCCACATTGGGCACACAAATCCGGCCCCGCATCCTCAACACACCGTCATCATCAATGGTCACATCTCTGGAATCATCATGCTGAACTCTGTCCTTAAGGACAAGCAAATGTGGATCATCATACTAGCGCTCTCTGATGCGGTCATACAAGGAGGACCGAGAAACAAGGCAAGCCAACACCCGACTCGGCTCTGAAATATCTAACCTCACCATCCGATTGGCCAACGCCTGAACATCAACTGCAAAGGGCCTCTCCCCAACTGGAATATACGCCAAGCTGCCCATACTAACCGCCTTCCGGCTTAAAGCATCGGCCACTACATTGGCCTTTCCCGGATGATACAATATGGTAATGTCATAATCCTTGAGCAACTCAAGCCACCTCCGCTGCCTCAAATTAAGATCTTTCTGTTTGAACAGATGCTGAAGGTTGCGATGATCAGTATACACCTCACAAGAAATGCCATACAAGTAGTGCCTCCAAATCTTCAGAGCATGGACTATAGCTGCTAGCTCCAAATCGTGCATAGGGTAGTTCTTCTTATGGGGCTTCAACTGACGAGAAACATATGCAATAACTCTACCCTCCTGCATCAGCACACATCCGATGCCAATTCTGGAGGCATCATAATAAACGGTGTGGGAACCTGAAGCTGATGGCAATATCAATACTGGAGCCGTGGTCAAAGCTGTCTTGAGCTTCTGAAAGCTCTCCTCACACTCCTCGGACCCCACAAAGGGAGCACCCTTCTGATTTAACTTGGTCAAGGGTGACGAAATAGAAGAAAATCCCTGAACAAACCGGCGATAATACCCTGCCAACCCAAGGAAACTACAGATCTCAGTGCCTGAGGTCGGTCTAGGCCAACTCTGCACCGCCTCTATCTTCTTCGGATCAACCTATATATCATCACTGGACACCGCGTGTCCCAGAAAAGCCACAGACCCAAGCCAGAACTCATACTTGGAGAACTTTGCATAAGGCTTCTCCTCCTTCAATCTCTGCAATACTACTCTCAAATGTTGGGCATGCTCCTCTTGGCTACGCGAGTACACCAGGATGTCATCAATAAACACAATCACAAAGGAATCCAGATACGGCCGGAACACGCTGTTCATCAAATGCATGAACGCGGCTGGGGATCGCCTGATCGAAGATCAATCTTCGAGAATACCCTCGCTCCTTGGAGCTGATCAAACAAGTCATCAATACGGGATAGTGGATACTTATTCTTCACTGTCACCTTGTTCAGCTGCCTGTAATCAATA